>VNKF01008192.1:0-100189 GCA_008044355.1 Drosophila lacteicornis
TTTCCTGAAAATTTCAGTAAAATCGGATGATAAACATGGGAGATATTAGCAATAAGGTTAGAATTTTAACACACCGCCCTAAGGCACTGCTGTTGCAAGCTGTAGCCGACAGCTGGCGCATT
This sequence comes from Drosophila lacteicornis, assembly GCA_008044355.1. Lineage (NCBI taxonomy): Eukaryota > Metazoa > Arthropoda > Insecta > Diptera > Drosophilidae > Drosophila > Drosophila lacteicornis. The sequence goes on from VNKF01008192.1 coordinate 123, forward strand.
CGAGCCTTGGCCGCGTGATTTAATGGCGCCAACTGGCGAAAAAATGACAAAAGAATATAGCAAGAAATTACAAAAAATAACATAATTCTTTTTTTGACGCCGATCGAGTGGGTTTTTATGTTTTCCTATAAAATGTATCATTCATATTTAAGTATGACATTAAATTGTTGAGGTCGGGAGCTAATTCGAGAGGAGATTTATTTTAAGAAGTATCGAAGTAGACTATTATAATGTATGTACAATTTTAAATTGCCTTTTAGTGTGAAGCGCAAACGATTAGGTACCGGGTATCTCACAGTCGAGCACAGTCGACTGTAGCTTTCTTACTGGATTTATATTGCAATTAACATTTCAGAAGCAAAGTGTATTTTATTTTTGTAGTCATATCTACCGCTATTTTCTGAAAAGGCAGCTAAATATATACAAATAGGGCTAAGACCATTCCAATGTTCAATAAAAATAGAAAATATTTGAAAGTATGGTAATAGTTTCAAACGAAGCATGGTTTATGCTTTATATAATTAATCCTTAACTTGTAATTTACTGATTCTTTTATGGCATTTTATTAAAATAAATTTTAAATATAACATACGAATTGCATGCCCTAAGCTTTTCGTAACTCGACCCCAATATCAAAGTTCTCATCTCTAACATAATTTACAATCTTTCCGATAGATGAATATGCTCGTACCGCTTTAAAAACAATTTCTCATGGGCTCATATACACTAAAGTATTTTTCCAGCAATTTTCTTAATATTTTCCCCACTGCTAGGCAGACTCTCCATGTGCTGATGGTGTCTGTGTGAGCCGCTCTAGACTTGGCCGCATAATAGACTTGGCCTACATACGAAACACTCAGACACTCAAGGCATTCTTTACACACACTCTCCACCTCTTTCACTTTTACTCTCGGCTCATAAGCATAATCATGCTTACTCACGATAATCAGACTCTGTTTCTGTTTCTTGGCTGCTCAGCTCAGCTCATTACCATGCCAAGCCGCAACAGCAACAGCAACAGCAAGAGCAAGAGCAGCAGCGGCAACGATAGTAACAATAACAATTATTATACCGACTTTAACTAGTTTCCACACTTGGCCTGGTCTAGTCTGAGCCCGCACAATTTTCCATTTCCATTTTCTTTGCAAATGCGACCACGTTGCCTCCATTTCCCCGCTGCCCCAGCTCAGCCCAGCATTAAAATGTAATAAAAAGCCAATAAAAAAAATATAAGAAATAAAACTGAGCCGAGTTTGGGGACCCCTGGGGAACTGTTTCCTGATGTGCCAATAATTTGGATAATTAAAATTACTGGCCAAAACCAATGCCCGCTATAAAAGAGTGGTGGAAAAAACTGTGCAAGTTCGAGGAAATTAAAAAATTGAGGTTTGTTTCTTAATATTTTATATAATTAAACCAGGATAAAATTGAATACCCAATAAATAAATTATCAAAGCCATCAGCTTTGTTCAAACTCCATACAAACATGCTATTCTTCTTTATTAGTTAATCTTGTGATTCTATTAACTTTTATTATTAAATTATAGGTAATTTGGTTGCTCATTTGTTTCACCATTTAATTTATTACTTTTGGATCGCCCAACCAATCAATGTGAGCTCTCACTCATAAAAAAGTTATGTGCATGCGGTTTAAGGAAGCAGGATATGCTGCCAATTTGGTTCCACTGTGCCAATGCAGCGTGATTGCAAGTCTAAAGAAGACCGCCTTATACATGCGTTAACTACACTTGTAAAATATTAGGATACTTTAAAAAGTTAACGAGTTTGCCAGTGAGATATTATCAAAGAAATATTTTATTTAATAATGGTTCGAAATTAAAGCGTTAAATTCAATATTCAATAAATGTTTCAATTCCGGAATTGAACTCTTAGAAATATTTAAGGTTTAAAATGGGTATTCAGCTTATAAGTCCTATGAAAGGACATATGGGTAATAGCTCTAATAGCTCTCCAATATCAACTATTGTACACCCAAAAAAAAAACAATAGTTTAACCTTTCTACGCGTTGTCTTAAAAGTATACTCAAGCAGTATAACGAGATTAGTATAGTTTTATACTTCAAAATATAAAATGTATACTCCAAAGTTTAGTTTTTATACTCTATAGTTTAAATTGTGTATTTTTGAGTATTATTTTTATACGAACCTTCAACGAAATTTCGATAACATATCGCGATAGCTGGAATTTAGTGCTTTTCTGTTTGTCGCGTTAGTGATTATTATGAAATATTGGTGGAGATAAGTATAAAATTTATACTTTCGTAGTATTAAATTGATAAGCATCTTATTAAGAAATTTTTCATACTCAAGAGTATAGAATTCATGTAACAATCGTATAGGTTCTATGATGATTTTTTTTTGGGTGTAGTGCTGGTAGATTCACTCTAGCTTTTGTTGTAATATCAAGCAATTTAACAGATTTTATAATTAAAATTGGTCCCATATTTTGGCTGCAAAAACTTTATTTTTTTCAGTGAACACTCACACCCAGAAGACGGCGAACCTTAAAACGTTTTTCGAATATTTTGAATAACGGTTCATGGTGCATACCAAAATCAAATCAAGTGGAATCGCTGACCGGCTATGGTTTTTGTTTTTTTTGGTTTTTGGTTTTTCGGTTTTTGGGTCCGGGTCCCCTCTCCCCACTTGACCGAAAACCCACGAAACGACAAAACGAGACGCATATGAATTCTGTGTCTTAGCTTTTTTATCTTTTTTTTTTTTTTTTGGTTTTTGGGCGCGATGGCAACAAGTGCCGGCGCACTGACCAAAAAATACGAACCGAAACCTGTTGGCCCATATCACGTACCTTCTGGTACCCCACCCCAGAGCCACTGCCACCTCCTTTCGGACGCCGCCGCCGCTTGGCGGAATTAATTATGTAGCCCAAAGCTGAATTATATGCGAAAGCAACTGCCTTCCTCCCCAACAGCCCCGTCCGTTGCCCGTGTTGTTGTCCCCCTTTTTTCAGTTTATCTTCCAAATGCGATGCGAAACTTGTTTGTGCATTTAATTTATGGGCGCGACGCGAAGAACAGAAGACACAGAAGACGACCGACGACCGACGAAGACGAACGCACTGCACTTGTCGTCCCACGGAAGGGGGAATGGGGAATGGGGCTGGGGATGGGGATGGGGATGGTGCGGTGTGGTCACCCTACCTTACGCACTCCCAGCCTCCGGCTGCCTCTTTGGATCACGAGCGGCGCAACAACAACCGAATGTCAGATCCAAGCACGTGACCCAATTCGGTTTGCTTCTTATTGAACACAGCAAGAATAACTATACACATATTTCAATTTGTGTTTTCCGAAATAATTTTGGGCAATAAATTAAAACAATAAATGCATTGCATATTTCTTGTGGATCATTAAACAGTTTTATTGAAAAAACCAAAGCTTTCTAGGAGGCAGCCTCATTTTCCCCATCAATATCGAATGGTTACCAATTTCAGCATTCAGCGAGAGTACTACCGATTTTCATATATATAGCGTTGGTAATTCTATTCTTCGATATCAGAAACAAAGAAATGAATTCGAGTTGTTTGTAACTATACACATATTTCTATTTGTGTTTTCCGAAATAATTTGGGATCTTACAAGGCAATAAATTAAAACAATAAATGCTTACGTTTATATGCATTGCTATATTTCTTGTGGATCACTACAGTTTTATTGAAAAAACCAAAGCTTTCTAGGAGGCAGCCCTCTTTTCCCCATTCGCATTCAGCGAGAGTACTACCGATTTTCATATAGATAGATTTGGTAATTCTATTCTTCGATATCAGAAACAAAGAAATGAATTCGAGTTATTTGTAACTATACACATATTTCAATTTGTGTGTTTCCGAAATAATTATAGATTTTACAAGGCAATAAATAATAACTATAAATGCTTACGTTTATATGCATTGTTATATTTCTTGTGGATCATTAAGCAGTATTATTGAAAAAACCAAAGCTTTCCAAGTAGTTTTGGATGTAAAGATGTTTTAGGAGGCAGCCTCCTTTTCCCCACCAATATCGAATGCTTACCAACTTCAGCATTCAGCGAGAGTACTACCGATTTTCACATAGATAGCTTTTTAAATTCTATTCTTCGATATGAGGAAATAAAGAAATCAATTCGAGTTGTTTGTAATTTATTTTCTCTGTGTAGAGAGGGGTAGGACCACGAAGTGGAGCTGAAAATAAGCAGGATACGATGGCATCCTTTGTCCGCTTTGATTATGTTGCGCCTCTCATAATTGGGTTAATTTTGTGTGGCACCGCCGAGCGGCCAATAATTCGCTGCATTCTTCTCTTTCTTTACGCCATTTTCTTTGGGGCTCTTTTCCCAATTCTTTTTTTTTCCATTTTTGACAACTCCCTGACAGGCGTTAAATTTTGGCAAAGATTTCTGCTGTGGTTAAAGGTGAGCGGTGAAAAATTCGAGTCGAGTTCATCTTGGGCTGCTGCTTCCTCTTCATCGCTTTGCTGGCGTTTGACAGCCGTGACATATGCAACATAATGCAAAAAATAAATGAGAATTCGAAAAGATTTCAAAAGGGGAGGAGGGCTGGGAGAGTCTATTGAGAGACTGATGAAAGAAAGGCAAACTGATTTGCAGCTTTCTGGAGGAAAATATGAAAATTTCTCTGTGGATTCAAATGACTTAGGCAACGAACCTTTTTGAAGTACATAAAATTATATATTTATTATTAATTCTTAAAAAACTAAATAAAATAAAAGAAATTAAAATTGAACTGTAATTAGTTTTTTTTTTATAATCTGTGAAATGTAAAATACTTTTTTGCCAATCCATTATCAACTAAATTATGGATTACTTTGCAGCCCCAAGCTAAGGCTGCCTTTTCAGAAGCTATCATTCCCATCTAGGCTACCGGAGGAGCAGCAGCAGCTGGCGCAGAATTTCTTTTTTCCCGCACACAACAACTATCCCAGGCTGAGTATCTGCCAGATACAATGCTGAGTTCAATTTAATGACAAACTGATTGCAAAGTGACACGGAAAGAGACACAACCGACACCCGCCGATATGCAAAATGCAGAATAAAACTAAAAAATAAGCCAAATGAGAGCAGCGAGATACCCGCGTGTAATGGATGCACTGGAGGCCAGAAGAGAGAGAAAAAAAACAGTCACTGCCAGTCAGGCGATCCGCTGCAAATTGATTAATTCGCTACGCCCGGGCTTGTCGCAACGGGAACGGGCACACAGACATCTTTTCGGCCAAAAATATATAAAGCCAACCCAATCTGATGACAATTAAGCAGTTGAGCGGCTTAAACGGTAACCCAAAAAAGTCGCCGCCGCTGCACAAAGTAGAGGAAAATTCAATTAAAGAGATCTCTGAGGCATATTCGGCTTTGGATTGGGCCCAGTCATTCCGATTTTTGTCCAACTGCACCGGAAAGCGGACAGCGGTCAGCGGTCAGTGGTGCAGCAGGTGCAGAGGCCCATTTGTATCTCGTGGATGCGGAGAAAAGTGAAAAAACGTTCCGTTGCCGTTTTAGCGGCTGCTCCTTAAGCTCCATGGCCATTAACCGTTAGACAAAATGATGCGCTGCGTCCCATCATCAACTTTTTGGGAGCCAGCTTGCCGTTATGACTGTTGCTGCCACCGTCGCCGTTCTTTAAGCTTGGCTGCCCTTTTCCAGTTATATCAACCGGCAAAGTTCGTTGCCTGAGTCTTTGCGTATCCGTACACAGCGAGCTATATCACTGGAATTGGTAGTTTAATATTAGAATTTAATTAAAATGAACAAAGTTAAAGGTTTAAGGCCACCTTTTGCTAACTAAACGTATATTTTAAAAAATTTATTTTAACATATTTATTTGTATTGTTTGTTATTCTACTTTTTTAAATACAAAAAAATTTAGTCCAAGTATCAAAAACAGTTCTTGCTATTTTAAATACCTTTTCTGAGTTATTTCTTACTAAATTTTGTTATTTTTATATTTTTAAAGTCATCTTTCTGCCTGACTCTTTGCGTATCCGTACACAGCGAGCTATATCACTGGAATTGGTAGTTTAATATTAGAATATAATTAAAATGAACAAAGTTAAAGGTTTTAGGCCACCTTTTGCTAACTAAACGTATATTTTTTTTATAAATGTATTTTAACATATTTATTTGTATTGTATGTTATTCTAATTTTTTAAATACAAAAAATTTTAATACAAGTATAAAAAATAGTGCATGCTATTTTAAATACCTTTTCTAGGTTATTTCTTACTAAATTTTGTTATTTTTATATTTTTAAAAGTCATCCTTCTGCCTGAGTCTTTGCGTATCCGTACACAGCGAGCTATATCACTGGAATCGTTAGCTTCATTTAAGAATATTATTAAAATGAACAAAGTTATTTATTTTATTTATCCATTTATTTTTATTTTATTTTATGATACTTTTTTAAATACATAAAATGTTAATCCAAGTATCAAAAACAGTTCTTTCTATTTTAAATACATTTTCTGAGTTATTTCGTACTAAATGTTGTTTATTTTTATTTTTTAAAGTCATCCTTCTGTAATGTCTTTACAAAGTTCAGAAAATGTCTCTGTTTATCTCTGTGTAATCGCGGCTTTCCAGTCCCCGGTTCCAGTCTCCATTGAATGCAATAAATTTCTTTAGCAAATCGCAATCAATGAAGAATCGTATACATATGTTTATGCTTGTATACAAGGAACGTTACTTTTCTCTCACGCATTCAGAGGTTTTTTCCCCCCGATTCTGTTGGCCATAAATAAGGTATTTCAGTTCAACGGATAAGACTTGAATGTACGCAGATTGGCCCTTGTGGATAAAATACATATTAAATAAGCTGAAGAAAATAAGCGAAATGTATACATTTATATAAAAATATTTATTAAATAATTTAAATTATTATGCTACTTTGCTGGCAGGTATTTGCAGTTTAAACATAATTTAAAATTTAGGTAAATTAAGTATGATACAGAATTTCAAACATTTAATGCTTAGAAATATTTTCCTTTAAAAATATTCTGTTAGCTTGATTAGTTATTTTTCTAACAACACCATTTTTCTCACCAGGAAAGAACCTTTCCGAAAACTCTATCGGCCGTAAAATAGATGGAAATATCTGTGGTTCTTGCAACCAATTGAGCGTCCATATCTTTGCCCATTTTCCCGTCGCTGCCTCCGTGGACTCCAGTCGGCCGAATGGAACTTCATTAGATGCAGCAGGGAGTTTGTCAAGAGCGAAGTCAGCCAAAGCCATGCCCATGACACTCCGGCAGACACATGGCCTTTTGTCCGCATGTCTATCCGAACTGCAAGAGAGAGGGAGAAGGCCGGGGGAATTGAGGCGACACTGCCATTTCCCATCACCGTCTCCCCCCTTGCATTTTGGGGGCCATTGGCAATGTTAATGGTGTGCATTATTTTCATGTTTATTTATGTTGCTGGCACACACACAGCACGGCGCAACTGCAACATGTGGCAAATGCAATTTGCATTTGCATCTCAATTGCATTTTGCATTGTCTGTTGTTTGTTTTGTGTTTGTGTTTGTGTTGTTTGCTCGCTGGTTGTTGTTGCTGTTGCCATTTGTTGTTTATCTCTTTCCACACACAGCTGCGTTTGCATTTGACGATGCGGATCCGGTTTTCGTTGACCCACTTCCGGTTGCCAAGCTGCCAGTTGGCAGTTGCCAGCTTGTGTTGCTGTTGCTTTCGCATTTGCCGCGTTGTCGTGTTGCCAACTTGCCGGCTGCCAATGGCGTTTCGTCTTGACCTTTGCCTAGCTGGGAGGTAGCCAGCCACCCACTCAACCACCCACCAATCAACACAGGCCAGTAAGGAACACAGAAAGTAATTTATTTTAGCCAAATTATCACTTTAAAATAAGGGGCTAAATAAATATTTATTTATTTATTTATCTAATGCTAACAAATAGTATTAAACTAAGCGCTAACAGTTGTTTTGGAGCAATAGCAGCTTAGGCCAAATAAATATAATATTTGAAGTATTTAAGACGAAAAAAAACGAAAGACTTAGGCCACAAACTTACAAGAAAAGTCTTCTGCCATAACTCCCATAACTCCCTTTAAAATTGATATTAATTTCTCTTGGACATTTTTAATTTTAGGTTACTTTTTAGCTCCAACATCACAGTTAATTTTTTTGCTGTGCAGACAGCCGCCGCCGCCCACCAGAATGGCCTCCCACACTTTGCACTACATTCATATTTCTCCCAGATCCATTTCTCCGCTTCCTCTCTCACACATGCGGCCATTTATTTAGCATTTTTATTGCCGCCTCGTTTTGTTGTTCTCGTTCTTGCTCTCCTTTGCTTTTCTTTTCTTTTATTGTTTTTGTTTAGTCTGTTTTGTTGTTATGTTGTCGTTTTGCGTGTTATTAACGTTGATAAGCCTCCGCATCGACAGCGCCGCCATCTCAGAATCCGTCTTCTCTCCCTCTTTCTAACTGGTCTAACTGACGCCCGCACCTTGGCTCGGAAAAAGACGGTAGACCGTGGTAGAACCAGAGGTGAAGTACGAAATTATGCATGCCGAATTTGCATTATTATTATTGATGCTCGTACCTCTTGTTGCTGTTGCTGTTGTTGTTTCTGTTAGATATGATGCGAAATTTATGCAACGTTTGACATCAATTCGCAGTTTTTGGTTAGGCAAAAAGATACAAGAGATCGAAGAATAGTTATGGGGAAGAGAAGGATGTGAGATGAGATCTTAAAATGGGAATGGATGGGATAGCATTGGAGCAAGATGTGATGCTAGATTTGATATGGAAATACATAAAGTATGGCAAATTTTCTGGTTTACAGATCAGAGCGGGTCTTGGCGTATATGTGTGATGGGTTAGAGTAGATGGAATTAGTTCTTTTAAGATTAAATGCACAAAAAAAAAACAAGAGTTTAACCTTTCTACGCGTTGTCTTAAAAGTATACTCAAGCAGTAAAACGAGTTTAGTATACATTTTATACTTCAAACTATCAAATGTATACTCCAAAGTTTAGTTTTTATACTCTATAGTTTCAATTGTGTATTTTTGAGTATTATTTTTATACGAACCTACATCGAAAATTCGATAACATATCGCGTTAGCTGGAATTTAGTGCTTTTCTGTTTGTCGCGTTAGTGATTATTATGAAATATTGGTGCAGATGAGTATAAAATGTATACTTTTGTAGTATTAAATTGATAAGCATCTTATTAAGAATTTTTTCATACTCAAGAGTATAGAATTCATGTAACAATCGTATAGGTTCTATGATGTTTTTTTTTATGGTGTGCGTAAAATGTGAAGGGAAATAAAATTTAGGGAAATTTATTAAAGTATTGAATACTTTGTGGCGTTTCCGTTTAACTTTTAATTTACTCTTATAGAGTACTGCTCCTTAAATCGCTTTTTGTTCATAAAAACAAAATATGAAGACACAAACTGAAACGAAAATCAAATCAGTTTCACTTTTGCCTATCAAAACAAAAGACTTAGGACACAAACTCGACCGAAAGAAAGTGAATGCAAATATTTGGCCATGTTTACTTTATTCACGCGCCAGGACACCGCCACTTGGTCAGTAGTCGAACAGCTAACAATTCAATTTGCGGCACTAGACGGTGCATAAATCCTACCTGTCGTACCTGTGCGGCACATCTCCCACGATGACCACCCCCCGAGCACTTGTTGGCGGGAGGATCGGTCGGTGTCCTCTGTTTCTGTCACATTTGCAGCTCGTATTTTGCTTTGTTTTTGGGCAAATAGAAAGGTGCAGCTCGGAGGCGTTGCGAATTGTTTTGACTTCTGCGCAATTTGTTATTTGCACCTTAATTTACAGATCTTTTGCGGTCAGGAGAGGGCCAGGCCACCCATTGAGTATGTGTGTCTGGCTCTGAGATCCCCGGAAGGTCTTCATTTTGTTTCGGGCACATTTATTTTCGGCTCAGCCCGGAGTTTGTCTAACCCAAATGTGTGTGTTTTCGGGATGGAGAGGAGTGAAGCCGGACTGAAGCTGTTGGCTGGCCCCTGACAAATGCACAAATCTTGTTCTGAGGGCCTGACCCTCGCGCGTCAATATTTACACAATGTGCGGTTGAGTCTTATTTTCATTTACTTTTTTACCGTTGCCCCATTGACCTCTCCCCCCGGTCGCCATCCTCTCCTTTTTTTCCCAACTCTTCTGGCGTTTGAATTTGATTGCTTGCCTTTATTTGCTTGGAACAAAATGCCTTGACTGATGGCCTGACTCCAGAGGCACTTTCCTATATTGTTCGGTTTAGCTTGGTTTGGTTCTCCATTTTTCCCTATTTTTTTCGTTTTTTTGGTGAAGTGTCACGCTGTCCAAGTTCAATTAGTTTTGTATGCGCTCTTCACAACTTTTGCCGAAACTTCTTTAATGCCAAGATTGATTCCCTACCGTTGTTGTTGCCGTTGTATCGGAAGATTGACATTTGACGTGCATAGAATTTGTCTAACTGTATTTTTCCCTTGGCCTCTTGTCTCGGCATCGAGATCGTAAACGTATTGATCTTGGAACTGGGGGCAATGGTTGATTTTTTTGAAAAGGGGCAAGAACATTAATTGAATTTCGTTTTGTTCTACGCCAAGCAATTACCGAATTTCATTTTGTTTTTTGTGTCCGACATTTGATTGATATTACAATTATTTAGGGCCAGAAGTGGTCAGAATACTGGACAGACTTGAGCTTTAAAGGAGAGTTAGCTTGCAAGATGTAAAATTTAATTTAATTAATAAACAGGACCAATTTCTTACTAATTAAGTATATGCGCAATTAAATATTAACTAGTTTATTTGAAATTATTTTTAAATGATAAAAATAAATGTTAAATATTTATATATATATTTTTTTTTTCTTATATGCTTATTTCTGTTTAGTATTAAATATTTTCGCATTTAATTACTGTAAAGCTTTCAAAAGGTATTCAAAAAACCCATCAGAACTTATGGTTATTCCTCTTTAAACCATTGTTAATCATTAATCACCACTTGCCATTGAGCCAAACAAAAGACTTAGGCAACAAACTTGGCAATGAAACCCTTCCCTGGGCTTCAAAGTAGGTGACAAAGTTCAAGACAATTTCAATATAAATTTTTATTAACTGGCATGAGTCACGAACGCTAAAAAAAACAAAATATCTGATATGCAAAAAAAATGGCCAACATAAACATAAAATACTTTTACGAAATAAAAAACGCAAGTTAATTCCATTGAAAAAAATCAGGCGGAGGGAATGAAGATGCCGCCGCAGATGAAAAACAAATCATGAGGCATAAACATGACCAGCAATCCAGACGGACTCGGCGGAGGCGACGGGGAAAGTACCCGTGGAGCCGACCAATATCACAGTGACGCAGTTGCATTTGGTCAACACGGAGTGATGAGGCGGCTCTTGTTTATGCTAATGCCAGTGCCAGCCAACACTGATACTAACCTCCATACGATATTGTCAGCCTTTCAGACCGAATATGCGAGTGCCCTGTAAAATTTAGATAGTACACCCAAAAAAAAAAACAAGAGTTTAACCTTCCTACGCGTTGTCTTAAAAATATACTCAAGCAGTATAACGGGTTTAGTATAAACTTTATACTTAAAAATATCAAATGTTTACTTCAAAGTTTAGTTTTTATACTCTATAGATTCAATTGTGTATTTTTGAGTATTATTTTTATACGAACCTACATCGAAAATTCGATAACATATCGCGTTAGCTGGAATTTAGTGCTTTTATGTTTGTCGCGTAAGTGATTATTATGAAATGTTGGTGCAGATGAGTATAAAATGTATACTTTCGTAGTATCAAATTAATAAGCACCTTATTAAGAAATTTTTTATACTCAAGAGTATAGAATTCATGTAACAATCGTATAGGTTCTATGATGATTTTTTTTTGGGTGTATAAAAAGTGAAGTTTAGTTTAGTTTATTGTTTCTATATCCTAGCGTCACAAGTATAATACTTATTATTTACTGCGCTAGTCACTTTTGTCATTAAATCTTATTACATTAATTTCATTATTTCTTACAATTTCATTACAGATACTATTACAATTTTATTACATAAGTTTTAACATTCAATATCAATTAATTCTTATTACTGAAGGCTTTTAATATTTACTTAAATTTATATTCTTTGGATTTTAGGTATGTGTGTTAAGGTGTTGTATTAGTTTTCGCTAAATTGTGATGTGCTAGTAATATTTTTGAGAAAATGTGGCAAAGAGTTTCACACTTGTATAACTTAATATAAGTCATATAACTTAGTATTTCTGTATATAATAAGGTAGAGGGCGGATCTATAAGCCATATTTTTGGTAAATAAATTCATAATTAGTTCCCTTTAACCAGAAACCCTTTAGGTGATATAATAAATAATACTTTCTGTAAAAATCTTTAAATAATATTTGTGTAAATCATTGATTACACAGGGGGAGGCAAGAAAAATCTATCGATACTTATTACAGAACAATCGAATACATACAATATTATATAACAAGATGTTCACACTTAATGATACTTACATAAATCATAACAACATGGTCACACTTAATAATACTTAATATATATATGTTTACACATAATTACTTATCTTTAAGCAGAAGCCCTTAAATGATAAATAAATATTTATTGATATTTATTTATATTAACATTGAACCATTTTGTACATAAGGCGAGGCAAGAAAAATCCGTTTAAGGAATGTATGGAAATACTTAACAAGGTCAAAGAATCATTCATGGTAATACCCATCGTAAGAGTATCGAATTAACGAAAAATCAGCAAAAAGTCGTGAGCAAAAACACAAAAATTCACACAAAAAACACGGCAACCTGTGAGCGCTGCTCGGAGCTTTCATTTTCGAAGCGATACCGTTAACTGCACAGGCGCTGCAAGTAAACAACAACAATGTTAGCAACAGCGACGGCAGAGGCAATAACAACAATCAGCCAAAGCAACAACAACAACAGCAACAAGTGCCAAAGAGGAAATGCAACAACTACACTATACAATGCCCAATGTTCTGCAACCAAAAATCTCAGCAACATGTTGCTGGCGATATTGCGGGGCCCCGGCGAACTGTAAATCGCTGGCAACATGTTTACAAGGCGGAATAACAGGAAAAAATGTTTAAATTTTTGTTAAGTAGGTCAAGTTGTATGCGACCGCGCGACGGAGAGAGAGAGAGAGAAATGGAGAAATGAATAGAGAGGGAAAGAGAGCAAGTTGAGCTTCGAACAGGTATGGTCGCGATTTTTCAACTGAGTTAAGCCAGAAACTGAGCTTAATAAAAAATATAAAATATTTAAACCTTTTTGATTACATTTTTATATAAAAGCTTTTTAAATTTACCTTGTATTTCTATTAAAATTAACTCCCATTTTAAAAACTTTAAAACTGTCATATTTTATGATAGTTTATATTTTTTATATTAGACACGACTTAAAATTCATAATATAGCTTTTAAATTTTAAAATCATCATAGAACCTATACGATTGTTACATGAATTCTATACTCTTGAGTATGAAAAATTTCTTAATAAGATGCTTATCAATTTAATACTACGAAAGTATACATTTTATACTCATCTGCACCAATATTTCATAATAATCACTAACGCGACAAACAGAAAAGCACTAAATTCCAGCTAACGCGATATGTTATCGAAATTTCGATGTAGGTTTGTATAAAAATAATACTCAAAAATACACAATTGATACTATAGAGTATAAAAACTAAACTTTGGAGTATACATTTGATAGTTTGAAGTATAAAATTTATACTAAACTCGTTATACTGCCTGAGTATACTTTTAAGACAACGCGTAGAAAGGTTAAACTCTTGTTTTTTTTTTTTTTTTTTTATGTAAAGTTTTAAAAATCCCGTATTTGTATATTTTTCTTGTGAAAAGATTTCAGCAACATAAACAATCTTAGCCCTGACTTTGAACTGACGTCTCGAACTGACCTCGACCACCTGCCGCAACATGTTGGCTCTCGAACATGTTGCGCGATCTTCGGTTGCGCTGCTCTCTGCTCTCTCGCCGAACGTGATTTGTATCTTTTGTACATATCTTCGCCACCGCTGCTGACTGGCCGCTGCCTGCGTCGACGTCGCCGTCGCCGTTGAACTTCTTGGCTCGGAAATTTCTTTTCGTGTTGCGCCTGCGCACAGTTGGCTTTCTACCGTTGACGTCTTCGGATTTGTGCGCACACCATTTTATAGATACTCCGATTTCTGCGTTTTTTCGCGTGCTCGTTTCTCCGGTTCGGTTCGATTGTGGACGTGGATCTCTTCCTCCTCATCCCACACACACACAGAGATACTGGCGAACATGTGAAGTGGCAATAATCGAAAGAGCAAGCAACAGAAATTAGAACAAGCCCACAGCAAAAATACAAAAATAAAAAGAAAGCAAAAAAAAGAAGTGAACCACAACAAAAAAAAATTTACTATGTTTAAAATGCGGTCAAAAAATTGTGAAAATGGTTGACAAAAAGTTGAAGAAATTGTCGAATACATTACAATTGAAATACAAATACCAAAAGTGCTAAAAGTGTAAAACAAAAAAACAGTGCAATACAACACAACAGCAAAGGAAATACGCTTAACACAAAAAAGTTAAAATTCAAAAGAAATACAAAAAATTCAATAAATAAATAATAAATATAACATATGCTCAATACTCCCAAGAAAGCTGTTGTAAATATTTTCACATAAATCGAAGAACAGCACGGAAATTTATTTACCCAATCAGCTGCGTTGTCCCACTGTACATAAGACAAGCGAAAATAAACCCAAGAATATTGGATATCGATATAAATTAAACCTCTATCCACCACGGAACTATCATCCACGATCTATATATCCCACATAATATAAACAATCTACTCGTACTACTCCCCGTTCATTACTTTAAGCATAATTTTATGTCTTCCTCCCATTGTTTTTGTGAGTATACAAAAATATTATTTTTTATTTTGTTATTTTTTCACATTTTTGTTACTTTACACCCGCATTTTTTGTTTGGTTTTTAGGGGCTTCTTTTTTATCTTCCTTCTTTGGTGATTGGCTTTTTCAAAAATTTGTTTTTACTGCCCTTAGTTTTTTAAAGCAAACTGAAAACATTTGAATTTTTAAAAGAATATTAAAATGACAACTGAAAGGATTATTTTTCTCTATTTACTTGGTCTTGGCCTTTTATCCATTTAATAAACAATCTTAGTTCATCAAAAACTAATAATTAAAACGACAATATATTAAAGGATTTTAAACTACACCCCAAAAGGATTATTCCATTTAAAAAACTGAACAAGGATTATCGCAAGCAAAAGCTAACAGAATACATCACAGAAAATTGGACTCAATCCTAGCTAAATTTTTGGATTTCTTTCAAAATGTCCATTAGCTGAGGCTGCAATTTCGTAACAGTAAGTAATGAATGAATCTCCTATCCAAATACCAATGCCCAAGCCCAAGTCAACCCCAAATCAAAAACCAAACAAACCGAAATTCCTCAAGTCAACGGCCGCGCTAATAAGAAGAATATTCTCAATTCTGGCTTATAAACAAATCAGGCAAGAGTCATTGACCGAAATCGTTTCCGATCCGTTCGCATATTACTCACCTGTTATGAAATACAAATAGACGGCCTATAGACGGACAGGTGGGATGGGGGCGAGGAGACGATTCCCTGGGGAGGGGCGTTCTCCTTCGGGCTCTACTTATGTATGACATTTGTGAAATTCACATGCCACTAATGGGCAGTGACAAGGCATCTCGAGGTGGATACAATGCTAATTAGAGCCGGGAATGGAATTCGATGCTGAGGTGAAGAAACTATTGCAGAAAATGTTCTCGGTCTAGCCAGCATTACCTCGTTTTTTTGTCTTATTTTCCAGCCTAATTAATTTCATACAATTAGCTTGGAATCTGGATCTGATTGTGAGTCATGGGAATTATATTTGGCATAAATATATTTAAATTATTTACATTTAGTAATAATAATATAAGCAAATTGCCTTAAATGAGTAATTTAGAAACTGCCAGATTGTTCTTTGTGATCTAGAAGCTTTTGTCATAATTATTATTTCATTTATAACAAAATAAATTATTCAGGAATCTTTTTAGGCACTGCAAACAATTCAGCAAATTTAAAAGTATACTAAATTCTTTAGCTTCTTTAAAGATTGTACGATAGAATTAAAATATATAATTTTCAAAATATTTATAGCCCGAAATACATTTATTTATAATTAAACCCGACTAAAATCTTTTACAAAATTATATTTCCTGTATTCTTTTTAAATCTTCCAATTACTGATAAAATTTCAAACTCGGCTCTTGCATTTAAGTCAGAACTTCCCACATGACGTATGCGCAATGTGCATCCGAAAAGCACGAAAAATCCGACTGGAAAATGGAATAATTCCAAAACAATTAAGCCTCTTTGGGCGACCTCAAAACGAACTTCCCAACTGCAGTCGGAAGTAAAAAGTTTTTGTTCCCGCTCCATTCTTCGTCGCTTTACAGCTACCACTTAAATGTTTTTTATATTTTTGGTAAGAGAGGAAGGGGCTAAAGAGGGAGGGGGGCCGGCTACTGTTGCCAAGCCGTTGGTTGGGCTAAAAATAAATCATAAAACCGTTTGTTTGTCTGACAAAAATGGTCTAAAATACAACAACAATCGGCGCGTTAAGAATGGAATGGCAATGGCAGCCAAAAAAAAAAAAAAAAAAAAAAAAAAAAAAGCTCCAGCTACAATGGCAACAACAACAGTAGCGGCTGTCTGTACCGTTAGATGACGCAAAATTACGCTTACTCATTCGGCGAGCCGCAGTTCCCCCAAAAACAAAGCAAAGTGGGAGAGATAGAGATACAGATACAAGCCAGGCGTACACTGAAATAAATGTAAAATGAAGCTAAAGCAGAGCTCTTAGACTTGGATACTTTTGGTAAATAATTAAGTAGTTATTTCTATTGGTTTTGATATTTATTTACTTAAGCATTTTAGGTTTTTATTAAGATATTTCACACGAAATAAATGTCTTATCCATTCCAAAGAAAGGTTGCCATTTTAAATTAATTTTTATAACGATAAACAACTGTAAAATTAATTGAGTAAATCGGTTTTTATAATAATAATTATTAATTATAATAATAATAGTTGTTCAAATATTTTCTTCCTCAACAAAAATGTATATATTATTTATTTATAAATTTAAATATTTATTTATATTTCCATACACAAAGATAAAATGTTAGAAGAATAGAATATATTTAAAAATAAATAATTAGGATGCTGGGAAATTTATGAAATGCAGCATAACATTGAAGCAAAATAGCAAAATAAATAAATAATATAATAATTTAAAATAATTTAATAATTTGAAAGTAGCAAAATACATAAATAATATAATAATTTAATTTAATTTAATTATTTGAAAGTAGCAAAATAAATAAATAATATAGAAATTTAATTTAATTTAATAATTTGAAAGTAACAAAATAAATAAATAATATACTAATTTATTTATTTTGCTACTTTCAATGTTATGCTGCATTACATAAATTTCCCGGCATCCTAATTATTTATTTTTAAATAAATTCTATAGTAGTCTAACATTTTTTCTTTGTGTATGGAATATGAAATAGGCCCAACAGCAAAATCAAGAGCAACAGCAGCAACAGGCAGCAACATCAACATCAACACCAACTCTTTCAGCTGCCTGGCAGCGTCAATGAGCGTAACAAATTCGCTAAGCATTAAGTTGCATTTTGGGTTAAAGATTTTTGTTGTATTTCTTTTATATATATCTTTCTCTCACATTGTCTGATTTTCTTCTTTCGTTTTTTAATTGAATTTCAAAATTGGGCTCACAATCGGCTCCGATTCGATCTTTAATTAAGAGGTGTGCTGGGCAAGTTAAGGAGTTTTTTCGTTTTGTTCGCGAAGATAGAAGATGGGGAGGCGAGCATAACATATCAATTACAAAAGATGAAACAAAATTAAGTTCTTGAGCTGGGCCAAAGCCATGAGCTTTCAGTTAATTATGGTATCACTTTAATTTGATGCATTAATTCGGGGAAATGAGAAATTTTCAACTGGAACTGAAGGTTTGGGGCATTGCTTCTGTACTAAAAAAAAATGGTTTAATTTATAAATATTAATAATCATGTTAAAAGAATTTTAATTTATAAATATTTTGCTTAATTTTTATTTTATGATATGTTGAGATATTAGCTTAGTTTCTGAGAACTAAATGTAATCACAAGACAATAGTTTCCCAATCATTTATATTTTTACCCAATATATTAATTATTATAATTGATACTTTTCTCTTTAAAATTATATAAAACTGCCAAACAATTGCCGAATACTTACAAGCTTAAAAATAACCATCAGATCCCGAGGTTAAACCGCCCAATCAACTTCAGCCATTAGCTGATCATTACCCAAGATCCAAAGATGATCGAATAATTTGGCAAATATATATGTATGAATTCAGAAATATTTTTAACCAACTCGGGACTGCTAAGGAGTCTCCCTAGCTCAAAAATCTTATGTTTAATTTACACATTTAGCTGCACAACAATGGGAATACAACTACAAACGAAATAAACTACGCAAATATTATTCACGAAGCCAGCCACGCCGAGGAAAAAAGTTCGCTGACCTGGGCAATGCTTTTTTGGACTTGCCAGACATGTTGTCATTGTGGTTGTTGCCGCGCTGCTCTCAGATGACCACAACAAACTCACGAAAAAATAATAATAATAGAGTCTCGACACGCACACTCGCACACATAAAAACCCAAAAAAAAAAAAAAACATCGCGGGCGTCGCATTTAAATAACAACAAGAAACTAGCTGAAAAAAAAACCGACTAAAAATAGTTAAGCATCATAAAAAATACACAAATTTGCATAGATGTTGCCCGGGCCTTCAGGGAGTTTATCGGTGTGGAGGGTCCGCAGTACACAGAAAAAAAGGTGTATTATATGATTAACCATGTCATGATTCTTCATTTAAATATGAAACATGAGAATATTCCACACCAGTGGGAAGAGTTTATTCTTTTCGGATTGTATTAGAGAATTTGAGGAACTATAAGCACAAGCTGAAATTTAATTTCTGCTATCGTCATATTTTAGCTATCACCCATAATATTCACTTACCCAACCTCGAAAAGCTTTATTCCTGACTTTTGCCGAAAATGTATTTTTTCTGCAATTAATTTTATGATTCTCCCTGCTTGATTTTCCCATATCCTAATGCATAGAATGCGAATGTCCATGGCAGCAGCATTTGCTCAGTGTGTTTATCTCTCATATACAGCCTCAGTCATAAAAATATCGCCAAGCCTTAGTCCGGGTTTCGGGACTGGGCTTTATCGCCAGCTTGTCATCTCGCTTGTCGGACACATGTTGGCCACAAAAAGGGAGTGGAAACCGTGGAGGCTAACGGCAGTTGGAGTCCCAGTCCGAGTCCCCGATGAGGAGGGACTGGGACAACGGGTCCCAGAGTTATGTTGAGGCGAGTCAAGTGCTGGCCGACCAGAGCAAATTGTTGTGCCAGAAGTTCATTCATGGCTAAGCGGCGGCTGGCGATAAAACTGAACAGCTCAAAGCCACAAGAGTTTAAAGATAGATTAAACAGATGTGGCCAGAGAAAGAAATGTGTAGAGAAGAAAGGGGTAAACAAAGAAGTTGGTGAACGAATAACCCGTTTATTTCAATAACCAATTTGGGGCATTTTAAATTTGGGAATTTTATCAAAAATTATATGTGTAAAATAACCAGTTTAGAGAACTATGTATTGAGGGTATTTATGAGTTGAATATTATTAAAAATATTGATAAAAAGCTCTTATTTGATTACTATGATAACTAGTTTTTTAAAGTCCTAAGGTATTAACTGTTCTTGGTAAATACCAATATTATTAATAATAGTAATATTTTTCTTTAAATTAGATCAGTAGTCTTTTCAGTTAACTAGATAAATTAAATGAGCCAAGATAAATCTTGTATCTATTTACTAAATATCCATTACAAAATGGTTAATCAAAAAAGGAAATAGATTAGCCTAAAAAGCCATCTATAAAACCCCAATAACATGCAAAGTTTACTTGAATTAATATGAGAGTCAAACTGGTTCCTAAATTAATGTGGAACAAACTACTTCAAGCCATCTTAGTCTCCTTTCCATGCCTGCTTAAGCCAAACCTCCCCCCCAAACACTTGGCCAGTCTACATAGTTAATTTAAAACCTAATTTACACCTCGAACATCATAATTCAAGTGCAGCAGATAGATAGATAGCTACAGCCTGGCCACTCAGCATTTACAAACTCATTTGATCTACAACAGGCTATAGCTGACAGGCAACTGAACGCCCACCCATTTGCCACAGTCTTCACCTCTCGTTTGTGGTTATTCTGGACCATATGCCTATGTGCACTGAGAGATGGAAAATATAGAAAACTCTTAGTCTTAGTAAATATTGATAAAATAAAATATCGATATAAAATATAAAACAGCATAAAAAACCGCTATCAATTATAATTGTTCTCCCGAAAACTGTTCCTTCCTATTTTGACTCCAAACCCAAAATTTTTCTCAGTACGCTCTTGAAAAAACAAGATTTTTGATAGCGTCTAGAGTGTAGAGGTGCGCCTATTTGTTGGCCAGTCTGCAGATGGGCTTGGCTCCGCGTCTGTCTTTGAATTAGTTAGTCATTCAGGAGGGGTATGCCACAATTCACACAGCTCCACCTCATCCTCATCCCGATGGCCATCCCAGAACCCAATCCCATCCAGCACACGTGCCACATGTGCGGTCAAGTGCACAGCTGCCAAGGCATCGCCAGCGGAGATGAAGAACTGGAACCGAGGACCCAGAACCAAGAATTGAGAATTCAGAACCAAGACCAAGCACGTTTCCCACCGCTGCCATTGCCGTCAGTTTTCCCAGTTTCCAGTTTGCCAGTCTGTCGACTTCTCAGTATCCGAATACCCTGAGTAGAGGCCAGGTATTCCCAAATCTCATTAGATAAACGTGTTATTTTTATTTTATGTTTATTATCTGCAAGAAATTGTAATTAATTTAATGGAAATATGATGTTGTCTAAGAAATCAGATTGAAACGAAATAAAGCACTCCCCATGTATGTAATATTTTCAAGAATAGAGTAACCAGGCTGCGGACAACCCAACCTCGAGTATTCCGCCTCTTGCCTCGTTCTTTTTCACTGCCAACAATTTGTTGCATCCACATCCGAGGTGGCTAGCAGGGGCAGCCGCACAGCATCACAAACCTTCAATGACTGATGGCGACCTCAATGCAAGCCACACGTTTCCGAGGCTTTTTTTCGGCTTCTCGGTCTTGGTCAAAGTTTTTTTTTTCTTGGCAGTGGAAGCTGCTACGTGCGGTTTTTTTTTTGTATTCTTGCGGTTGTAAATTTTGCAATCAAATAATTTTTCATTCGCTTTTTCCAGCGGTCCGCCCCGCCTCAGCCCCGCGGAAAACACCAATGCCGACCTGATTTTTCTTTTCATTTTTGGGTTTTCGTGAGGAGGCGGTAGGAAAGTGTTTGCAGCTTGACTTTGGCCAAAACGTTTTGACCTTTGCCGCCGCATCGTGTTCGAACATTTAAACGGAAGTTGATTGCCGCCAAAGGTTAAGCCCAATTTCCGTTCGAGTTTTCTAGGAAACGCTAAGAACTCAATTTCCATCAGATCAGCAGCAGCTGTTGCTCTCTCGGTTCGTGTTGTGTTGATGCAGTTTAGAGTTCATTTCGCTGGTCAATTGCTCGGGTCAGACATTTAGTTGCCTGTTAGATGGTTAAATAAGTTATTTTTTTGTCTTCGAGCCCCGGATAGTTGGTCGATCAATTGGCGCTCCTATTCTGTGGGAGATTGTGAAGGGATTTAGCTTAGGGTTAACATTAACATAGCTGTGGGATCTTACTAACATAATTGAGTGGCAGGTCGTTTAGCTAATTGGAGATAGTTTTTTAATTGGTTCTGTATATGGTAACAGCCTTTCTTCTCATTTCTATAAATGGTGCGCTGGTCGAGATAAAGCAGCCTAGATTTTATGCGGTTTGTGTCTTAAGTCTTTTGTTTGTCACAGCTTTAAATTATGGAAAGTGGCTTAATTAAATATGAAAATAGGGGATTCTAATAATATTATTAATTCTCAGTTTTAATTATTTATTTTCGAGAGGCTTTTGAAAGTAATGATTTTATTATAGAAATGTTACAGTGCCTGAAATTTAATAATTAACTACACCCAAAAAAAAGAAGAGTTTAACCTTTCTCGTTGTCTTAAAAGTATACTCAAGCAGTATAACGAGTTAAGTATAGATTTTATACTTCAAAATATCAAATGTATACTCCAAAGTCTAGTTTTTATTCTCTATAGTTTCAATTGTGTATTTTTAAGTATTATTTTTATACGAACCTACATCGAAAATTCGATAACATATCGCGTTAGCTGGAATTTAGTGCTTTTCTGTTTGTCGCGTTAGTGATTATTATGAAATATTGGTGCAGATGAGTATAGAATGTATACTTTCGTAGTATTAAATTGATAAGCATCTTATTAAGAAATTTTTCATACTCAAGAGTATAGAATTCATGTAACAATGTTCTTAATTAAACCACCAAGTACTTTGATATTTGACCTATTATTAAAATATTATCAAAAGGCTAACACATTAAACCACTCAAAAATAAGGCAACCAACGGAGAGGTCATAAAATCACTCGGCTGTCAAAAATTCGCACTAATTCGTTTGGAATAACCGTTAAAGGTTTTCAGCCGGGCCGACTGACTGACATAGCTGTAATTATAATGCCCCCACAGTCGCGGCCGCGGCTGATCTCTGTCAGCTGACATTGTCCATTGTGGAGTCTCTTGACCATTTACAAGCTCAAATTACAATAGCGGCCCATTGTGAGGCGCGCCCCCGCAAATTGTGCGATGGTGTGAGTGCCTCTCAGGTGTGCTTCAGGTGTGCTAAGTGTGCGTGTGCGTGTGCTGGTGTGGGTCGATGGGACGGTGGGCATTCAAATGCAAACGGAGCGGCGGACCACCGTTACAATGTGGCTCATTAAAAGCAAAATGCTCATGTAGCAGCAGCAACAATAAAACGCCGGCCAAACAAAAATGTGTAAAATCTGACGCGCAGTCAAACAATAACAATAGGAGAGTCAGATACCGATTCTGAGTCTGAATCGGAATCTGAACCTGAACCTCTGGATGGGAGCCGCAGAATCGGAATGAGTGGGGTTTTTGTTTGCCATAAAATATTTCACGCCAATTTCAATTCTCCCGTGTGCCATAAACTCAGCATCGGAACGTCACTCAGACTTAAGGCGCCCCCCCCAGAGTACACTTGTAAAAAAGTAATTAAGATATTTAAAATCAATTCAAATAAATCTTTACTTAAAAATTTTAATTTTTAGCATTAAAGAGTTTGTCCCTTAATAATATTCAATAGTAAATATTCTTTGTATAATTTTAGCAATGTTTTAGTTTGCAATTTAAGATTTTTATCCGAAAGATCTGAAAACTTACCAGACTTGGAAAATTCTGGATTCAAAAGTATCAATAAAGTATCAGGTATCGAATAATTAATTTTGCATTAAAGCGTTTATCCCTTAATAATATTCAATATTTTTTGAATAATTTTAGTTTGCCATTTAAGATTTTGACCGTAAGATCTTAAAACTTACCAGACTTAGAAAATTCTGGATTCAAAAGTATCAATAAAGTATCAGGTATCGAATAATTAATTTTTCAATTAATTTTAAACATATTTCTATCGTATTTAGGTACTTTTTAAAATATGAAAATATAAGGGATATTGATTTCTATTCCAAGAGTCGAATAATAACCTTTTTAGTTAATTCAAAAAATATTTGAATCATATTCTTTATCTCTTTAAAATACCTAATTTCAAGGGATATTGATTCGAATTTTGTATCTATTTGATCTTTGTTGCTTAGTGTAACGGTCTGCAATTTTAAATTCATAAAATCAAAGACGAACGTATTAAAAATTAATTTTCCAGTTAATTTAAAAAATATTTTGAACGTATTTAGGTACTTTTTAAAATATCAAAATATCAGGGATATTGGTTTCTATTCCAAGAATCGAATAATAACTTTTTTAGTTAATTCAAAAAAGATTTTAATCATATTCGTTTCCTCTTCAAAATACCTAATATCAAGGATGTTGATTCGAATTTCGTATCCATTTGATCTTTTTTGCTTAGTGTAACGGTCTGCAATTTTAAATTCATAAAATCAAAGACGAACGTGAAACAACAACACAAAGCCCACGAAACTGTGCCAACAACAAAGTTGGAGTAATGAGAATGAGCTTGAGCATCCAAAAACTCGGCAATTACTAAGTCAGCGAGAGAGAGAGAGAAAGAGCCAAAGCCGGGCTTCGTTGGATGCGGCTTCGGCTTCGGCTTTTCGATCGGCTTTGCCGAACGCGGAAGTATGTCAGCAGGTCTCTCGTCGTCTCTCGGCTAACGGTAGTTTTTCAGCCGCTCCTCTGCCGCTACCGCTGCCGCTGCTCTGCCGCCACGCTTAGCTGCGCCTGCTTAGCTGGCTTGACGCTGGCGTCGACTTCGACGTCGGCTGAGCCGCTGTTGTGGCTTCTTCTTCTTTCCGCATGCTAGCTGAACCAGCAACATGTTGCTGGGAAACAAAAGCAAATACAAATGTAAATGTTGCTAAGCTACAGCGCCAACCTGTTGAAAGCGAAATTTTCTCTTTGCAGCTGGACAGTGTCTAGCTTTGATTTCTGCCTCTTCTTCGCCGCCTTCTTCTTCGTCTACTTCTTCTTCTTCTTGGCCAAGCCTCGAAATCAAGTTAACTGTTTATGCACAAAAGACAGGGACAGAGAGAAAGAGGGAAAGAGGGGTCTGTCTTTTTGCTTTACCGTTTCTTTCATTTCATTTCGTTTTATTTTGTGTTCCAACTAGTTAACCAAATGAACTTGTACACTACGCAAAAAAAGAGATACTATTGAAACAATGAACTTAAGACTTCATGAGAAGTGCTTTAAATTTATTTCTTTACTTCTAAAAAACTATTCACTTTTTAAATGGATAATTTCTTAGAACTAATACAGCGGAATAAATCCATTTTGTATTATGTTCCACCGCTTTTATAAATTTACACCAATTTTGTTTTTATACATGGAAAAAAAAAATTAAATGTATTTGTAATAATTTGTTCTTGTTTAAATATTTTTTAGAAACTATGATTTAATACAAGAAAAAGCAGATTTTAGGAAAAACCTAATATTAATTTTTATTATTTACATCAATGGATTGTCTACACCCAAAAAAAAAAACAAGAGTTTAACCTTTCTACGCGTTGTCTTAAAAGTATACTCAAGCAGTATAACGATTTTAGTATAAATTTTATACTTAAAAATATCAAATATATACTACAAAGTAGAATTTGTATACTCCAAAGTTTCAATTGTCTATTTTTGAGTTTTATGTTTATACGAACCTACATCGAAAATTCGATAACATATCGCGTTAGCTGGAATTTAGTGCTTTTCTGTTTGTCGCGTTAGTGATTATTCTGAAGTCTTGGTGCAGATGAGTATAAAATGTATACTTTCGTAGTATCAATTTAATAGGCATCTTATTAAGAAATTTTTAATACTCAAGAGTTTAGAATTCATGTAACAATAGTATAGTTTCTATGACGATTTTGTTTGGGTGTAGTTAAACTAAGGGTTAAACTTCAGTCTAAGTTAGCGACCAGTCAAATTGATCGAAAATTATAAATTCGAGAAATCAGTCCCAAAACAAAATACCAACTTGTCTTTAGATACTTAGTAATAATATAAGTATTGTCTAGTATTTTTATTAAATATTAACCATTAGTAAGAATATCTTAATTTTCTTTCCGTGTACCGTTTAGTGTGGGCCGTCTCTGCCTCTTCTCATTTCTTCTTCTTCGTTTCAGTTTTTTTTGGGTCCACACACCTGTGTGCCTTTGTTGTTGTTGCGCTTTCGTTGTCGGTCTTTATATGAAGTGGGTTCGGTGGTGCCTTGAAGAACTTCCACTTGGTTGGGTTCCAATCAAGCGTGTGCACCATCGCAGTACAAATATCGAATCCGATCACACATTCGTAGCCAAATGCGTTATTCCCTCTCTGTCGCTCCGGCCATCTAGCCCCCTCTCCCGCTGGCCCCACCAATTTATATGCTAATTTAACTGATTATTAATGTTTTGACCCAAATACCGCTTGGAAATTATTATTGGCCGATTCTGGTATCGATTTTTTTCGGTTTCTTCTTCGTTTTCCTATGCATCTCATGCTGCTGCTTCTCGTTCCTATTTTTCTGTTTTTTGTTTTTTCGACATTAAGGCTTATCGAATGTCTTAACTTAATCTCTTTCGCTGGGGGAAATATATATACGAGTCTTGGTCAACGGGTGGGCCAGAAAATATTTTGTATCTTTCCTACGTTCTGGGCTTAATATTTTCATATTAAAGAATCATTAGTGGGGCCTAATCTTGGGGGTCGGGATCGATGTGTCAGGTTGTCAGCAAGTGCAGGGAGAACCCGGGAAAGCGTAAGATATGGGAATTAATTAAATATTTAGAGGTGGGGTCTTATCTCAGCGGAAGCCCCAGTGTAAGCTTAATTTCAAGCTAAAGATTTCGAGGGATTTCTTTGGTATTTTATCTGTGAATGGATCAGATCTTAAGTTTGATGAATGAAGCTGGTGCTAAATGGAACACAGAGGAATTTGATGTAAAGCATAAGGTAACAGACTAAGCTCCTCTTTGACTTGCCTCAGTTGACCCTTTTTCTATTAATTTATGTATGTGATTTAAAAAAATAAGCATTATAAATAATACTACACTTAGTTAAAGCTTAACACATCCATTATAAAACAAGTAAGAAAGCTACAGTCGACTGTGCTCGACTATGAGATACCCGGTACCTAAACGTTTGTGCTTTACACAATAGCCTTTTGCTATTTAAAATCGTACATACATTATCATACTCTACTTCGATACTTCTCTCGAATTAGCTCCCGAACTAAATAATTTAATGTCATACTTAAATATGAATGATACATGATACAAAAATGAATTATGTTATTTTTTTTGTAATTTTTTGCTCTATTCTTTTGTCATTTCTTCTGCAGCTGGCGCCATTATATCGCACGGCCAAGGCTCGAATGCGCCACCTGTCGGTTACAGCTTGCAACAGCAGTGCCTTTGGGCGGTGTGTTAAAATTCTAACCTTATTGCTAATATCTCCCATGTTTATCATCCGATTTTACTGAAATTTTCAGGAAGCGTCCGCTCTATTTGATTCATTTTTTGTATTTATGAACTTTAACCCGAAAAAAACAAGTATAGCTTATTTTACGTTTTTTATGATTTTTGAGGGCGGAAGTGGGCGTGGCCAAATTTTAAAACAAACTTGATCTGCGTGCTACAGATTCCAATGTGGTCAACAAATTTGGTAACTCTAGCTCTTATAGTCTCTGAGATCTGTTGTTTCACACGGACGGACAGACGGACAGACGGACATGGCTAAATCGACTCGGCTGGTGATGCTGATCAAGAATATATATACTTTATGGGATCGGAGATGCCTCCTTCTGCCTGTTACATACATTCTCAGTTGGCACTAACCCATAATACCCTTGTACCCTATGGATATCGGGTATAAATATTTAAAGAATTTCCTAACAAAATATTTGCTAGATTATTCTAATAATAACCCATTCTAGGCAACATATAGCATATAAATGATTACTATTACTATTACTATAATCCCATTATTTTTAATCTTAATCTTTTCAGCTAAAACTTGGTCCCTGGAAAGCGTAGGTAGTGCTAGCCCTCGGATCGCCGGAAGATTCGCCTCGATCACCTGGGTCCACTGACAATGAAGTTTTGCAGCATGAACGGCCCAAGTGAATCGGAAGTTGAGAGCCTGCTGATGAGTCCGTGCTGGGGACCGCCCCAGACCTCCGCCCAGGACCAGTACCTGCTCGACGGCCACAAGCTGCTGCTGGAGCACGACCTGGACTCCCTGCCCAGCGATGCGGACCAGAAGAACTCGCTGGACGTGCTGGACAACCTGCTGCTGAACGGCTCTTCGCTGAACGCCCTCTCCGACCTGAAGCCGCTGCCCCCGTTCACCGGCTATACCGGCCATCTCTCCATCAATGGAATCTCCGGCCACCACTACCATGCCATTGCCCAGAGGCTGCCGGATGAGAGCAACAACAACTACATGCAGAGCGCCTACCAATCGAATCCCACGTCCACGACGCAGTCGAGCGCGGGAGTTGGCGGCAGCAACAGCAGCAACTCCAACTCCAACGAGCACAACATCGTGTCCTCCTCCACCTGCCTGCCCGAGAGTGTCCTGAGCGGGAGTGGCGGCGGCGGTGGCGGCGGCGGCGGTAATGGAGGAGCGGACGCCTGCCTGGCGGACGTCAAGCTCTTCGCCGATAGTCAACTAGATTCTAAGCTTTACTCCGTCGCTGACAGCTGTGTGATGAGCGGCTCCGGCTCCGGGTCCTCGGCGAACGGCAATAACGGGGCAGGTCCCAGCATAGCCACCTTGACGCCCATCGACCAGGTGGCCGACTCCCTGCACAACAGCGGCGTTCGCATCTACAAGGATCTAACGGAGTACGTGGACATGAACTCCATAGACGACATAGCGGCCATCATCGGGTCCGCCATTGCGGACACCACGGTGCCCAATCAGCTGGACAAGGACGATAACAACGATACGCGGGACAGCTGGATGGATCTCGATGCCTGGATCGATGGCAATTGCATACAGCAGGAGTCGGCCAAGGTCCTGGTCTCGCAGCAGGACTCCCTCGGCGACTTCATGCTGCCGCACAGTCCCCTGCCCATGCACGCCAGCAGTTCCACGCTCCAGAGCCTCCTCAGCCACGGCTATATGCCGCTACTGCAGAATCGCCTTCAGAACGGTCCTCCGAACGGCGGCTCCTCGGGCGGCGGCGGCGGGTCGCAGCAGGGAGCTGGCGGCAAGGGGGATCCCCAGGCGCCCACATCTACCTCTTACTGCAACGAACTGGCGGCAGCCACCAGCAGCAGTTGCAGTCCGCCCGGATCGGTGGTCAGCACCACGGACAATCCCAACGGGCTGATGATCAATCCGCGCTACTTGAGCAATCCGCCGGGCAGCAACCAGGCGACGGGGAATCCCCACCAGCAGGGCGGCTACTCCATGCAGAACTCTGGTATGTCCCTCAAGGACAACGGCCTCTGCTCGCCGGACCTCCTGGGCAACTATCCGCACACGACTACGGCCAGTACGACGGGCTCGGAGCTGCGCACAGGAACGCCCAAGGCGAAGCGATCCCGGTCCCAGAAGAAGTCCAGCCAGCAGCAGCAGCAGCAGCAACAGCAGCAGCAGCAGCAGGGCGAGTCCGGCGGTCCGCCCAACAACACGCCCCAGATGAGCGCCATCTCGCCGTCGGGCTTCAGTGCCAGCGATCTGAGCGGACTGCTGGGCAAGGAGAAGCCCGTGCACCGGTGCAGCATCTGCAACCGGGGCTTCCTCAACAAGTCCAACATCAAGGTGCATCTGCGCACCCACACGGGCGAGAAGCCCTTCCGCTGCGACGTCTGCGCCAAGGCCTTTCGCCAGAAGGCGCACCTGCTCAAACATCAACAGATACACAAGAGAATTGGGCGTGACTGACGCTCCTCCACGAGCTTTATGTTATAGCCGAACAACCAGTAGCATCTCCCAGGGAGGAGCTCTAAGCCCAGCACAGAAAACTAGGATCATTCAAATTAGAAACCGGAATATCTGGAATCACAGAAAGCTCTTGAGTCTTTAAAATAATTATTTTGGTTTTTAAACTTTCAAGGAAAATCAATATTGTTTTTAAAACCTCTAGAGAGTTCATATTTTATTTGATCTGAGCTGGCTAATATTTATGATGATATTTTCTGTGTGGGAGTTCTTTTCTTAACAATTTTGGTTCTCTCAAGGATCTATATTGTCCGAAGATAGGCTCCCGTTGGGGTGGCTTCTCCCTGCTTTCTCTGCGTGCGTGTGTGCCAGTGCTGGGCCAGGCCAATGTCCTTATATCACTCGATATTCGGTGATTGGCCAACCTATATATTATATGTATACATACATATATTTTATATAGAGAGATGATCATTTTTAACAAGGCCACGCAGTGGCATACACACACTTTTTGATATTCGTTGTTGTTGGTTGCTTTTGATCTCTTTGGTTATTCCATCAAAATAATAGAGCTAGATAAAATGCAGAAATGTTTTCTTTATTACGACATCCTTTAGGGAATAAAGTAATAGTATTTTATAAAAAGAAAATATTTCCTTACACTTTAAAGAAAGTTATCGTTTTGTTATGCTTTTTTTAATATTTTTCATTGAAGTCTAAAATCAGTAACAACTTTTTGGCTATGTTAGATCCAAGTTTAGTTTCGATATTTTAGCTAAACATCAACCTACTACCTCCAGACAAGCAAATGGAATTGTGGCCGGGCCCTATGTGGTGCCCTATATCATCCATATTAAATATATGGTTATATCTGTAACCCTATCCAGAGATATAGACAGAGATCCGCTGTTCCGCAGCATCAGAGATCGCGAAAGAAAAGCCAAAGAAACCACAAGCAATGTAA
Source organism: Drosophila lacteicornis (assembly GCA_008044355.1). Lineage (NCBI taxonomy): Eukaryota > Metazoa > Arthropoda > Insecta > Diptera > Drosophilidae > Drosophila > Drosophila lacteicornis. The sequence continues at coordinate 30,858 of VNKF01008192.1, forward strand.
GAACAACGAAGCGTCCAATTGTCATTCTGCAACTGTTGTTCTGTTTTGATGCAGGGTCGCGAACTTCGAGCAACCAAGGTCCTGGCACAGGTAATATATACAATAAACAATCTAGACAATAATACCAATTTAGGGAGGGGAATACGAAGAGGAAGTTGTATAAAGTTCTGAATGTTGTCTGTACCTCATCATGTTGAAAACTGAAAAGTGACGCATACAAATTACAATTTAAATCTAAAACTAATCAAGCAAAAGCAATAACAATTTTAAATTAATTACTTTTAAAATGTACAAACCAATGGAAAAGCGTTAATTCTTAAATATATACAATAAACAATAGTCTAAGAATTTTGTATCGGGCTTGGCAAAATATTATTCATAATAATTAATTTGCGTAAATACAGAAACGTTAAGAGAGATGAATCTAAACCGAAATCGATGGAAATGGATATGGAAATGATGCAAATCGTTTAGCAATGTACTCAAGTAATAAACTCGATTTAATTTAGCCAATATCGTAAAGCGTTGTTAATTTGTTTTTTAAAAGTTTGTTGCTAAAGTTTTAACGTTAATCTTAATCATAAATTATGCTCGATATATACCCGAAATTATTTATCCCTAATCTTTCAACACACAGCACTCAAAAAAAAGGAAAAACATAAAAAAGAGAAAACATTAAATAAATTCTAAAGTAATTTAATGATATTTTTAAATATAAGTATGTATAATTTCTATTAAACAAAAAAGGACAATATTAATTGTGTTATTTTAGTTATCGTGCAATTTTATTTATTTTTACAAAAGCAAACTTGAATTTTGTTCAACACATTTCGATTTGTAAATATTTATTTCATACTTGTAATGCCTAATATTTAATTAATATATTTAAATAAATTCAAATGTCATTCAAAATGTGCAAAAACAAATTAAGCCTACAATTGCCAAGATTTTTTATTTACGGAACTTATTAAGGTAAGTGGAGCACATATTTTTGACAAGTGTAGCTTTTTAATGGAACACTTAAGAGACCACATGGCGTATACTTACTAAGGAAAACTCTTAATGTTAATGGGACATTTTTAGATGGAATCTAAAGGCTTTTTGGTGACTTTTGGGTGTTGCCCCATTGCATATGCCGCACAGTGCCCAGCAGCCCCTTTTATGAGCCCCATTAGCAACCTGACAGCGTCGCATTGAGGCACGTTCGGTCACAAAAACAACAAGAAATGGAGTAGCAGCCACAAAAATATGCGAGCGAAGTCGAGTCAAGACCAGGACCGAGACCGAGACCAAGACCAAGAAACCAAACCAAACTAAGCCGAACCGAACCAGCCAGTTGGGTAGAATCATTATATTGACCACAAAGAAAGCCAGCGAAGAAAGAGCCAAAGAAAGAGCGAAGAGGCGAAGCCCACACAGTCGTAGGGGATATATACTCGTGCCTCACAGATACAGATACAGCTACAGCTATGGAAAAAGATACAGATACAGAGACGGAGACGGAGACGGAGCCAGAGCCGGAGAATACCATGCATACTGTGCCACTGACCCAATTTCCAGACTCGTTTCCACACAGAACCGCAGCGGATTTGAAATGTTAAGATACTAAGATACTTTGCTCTTTCACCGCAGCTCCGTCTGGAGGTAGACACCGATATACACCTCTATATATATGTATATATATATAAATCTGTGTGTGGTGTGTGTATGTCTGGCAAGAGGGGTCTCCGGTTCGCATCCGCATTTCTATGCCGCTGACTCGGAGAGTCTTCATCTGCTGCTGGCGCGCCTGCTTCTTGATGTATCTGTAACTCGTTTCTGTATCTCGCGCCTTGTATCTGTGGCACTTAAATTTATGCAACATCATGGCTGCTGCGGCGGCTGCTGCGACTGCTGCTCCGGCCTGCTTGTGGCTACGTTTTGTTCTAATCAAACTGTGCTACGTGTTGCGGCCGGTCGCCTGTCATGGGTTAAGCTTTTGTTATATTTCCAGAACAGCAATTGGAATAAAGGGGTCTTACAGATATGTTTTCAATCAAAATAAATTTAAATAATAATATTAAACATGAATTAGAAATCTTAATATTATAATATTCAAAAAACTGCATCATAATTCAACAACAAAAAATATTAAAATCAATTATGACCATGAATTATGAATAATAAGTATTAAAATTCTAATAAATCATTTAATACATAATTAGTCTCTGATTTCTCTCTGTGTATGCCTGCAGGGTCTTTAATGTTAAGATTTTGCCAAAAGAGAACCTAATGATGTAATTTTAAATGCATTAGAAACGCTGAAGACACATTTCCGTGGAATCTCTTCTTTATCTGTTTTTTCCTCCATTTTTAATTAAAGTTTGTGTCAATTAAAAGTAATTTTCCACTCTCTCATCTCTAGTCTTTTTTCGGCCACTTAATTGCATCCAGCTAACAATGTGGCTAAGCATGACCCAGATCAAGGTGTCTGCGTAGATAATATGAATGATGGGGGGAATCCTAAGATTAAAGTGCCCACGATTGAAATGCCTAAGCAGACATTTAGGTTGGCTTAAGCAGCTTTTGAGTTGAATAATGGACGAAGATGGAGAGTGAAAAAGATACATCAAAGAGTGAGTAGCAGAAGAAGCATTTAAGACTAAAAATATTAAAATGTTACTTAATAGGGAAATATGTTTAAATAAAGAACACAAATATTTAATTCTGTATATTTTGTGTAGTTTTTTGCCATGTTCAACCCACTTTAAACCCAAAATTAGAACTCAAATTACCCGCAACAATGTCTTTTATTGGATTACATCCTGCTAACCAACAGCAAATGATAGGCCAGCTTCTCCTCGACCTTTCTCAGCCAGTCGAGACTGGCTTTTGTTGTGCGCTCCCTCGATTGCCTCTGGCCAATAATCAAAAAATTGCAGTCTGCCGTTGCAGTTGAGCTTCGGTTTATTTTTGGCGCATGCAGTAGCAACTGAAAACTGTTTCTTCCACTCGAAGTCTCCAGCTCCTTTGCTGATTCACTCCACGACTTGACAGACAGTCAGGCTAAGATAGTTGTTTCGTACTCTTTAAGGGGGTATGATAACTGTGCTGGTGAACCTGTATTATATTTCATTATTTATAAGATTTAAAACAAAAGTTTATTAATTTTCGAAAGGTTCTACCAAGTACGCAAAAAGTCGTGAATTTATTATAGTAAATATTTAATAATATAAATAAATAAATGTAAATAAATATTTTATCGATTTTTAATTCAAAAAGGTACAATAATAAAAATTTTAGCTAAAATCTATGTTAATGTTAAACGTTTTAAAATCAATCTTTGCATTAAAATATTGAAAACTTTATTTCTTAAATATGTATGTCTTTATATAATAAATATTATAATAATATAAATAAATAAATGTAAATAAATATTCTATCGATTTTTAATTCAAAAAGGTACAACAATAAAAATTAGAGCTGCAAATCTTTGTTAATGTTAAAGGTTTTAAAATCAATCTTTGCATTAAAATATTAAAAACTTAATTTCCTTTCCAGCTCCAGAGTATAAAACCGATATTCTGTACGATTTCCAGCCTCAATATCGAAGCTATATCGATATTAAATCAAGGATACTCCTTATTCGGTGTCCCAAGGCTATAGCTTTTCTGGCTTGGTTTTCTGGCCAAAATAGCAAATCGGGCGTCGGTCGCTTGGACCGAGTCGTGTCGCCGTCACCGTCGCATATTCATATTGTCCAGCAGTTGCAAGTTGCTAGTTGCTATTGGCGATGTTGCTGTTGCTGTTGCTGCTGTGTTGCTGTTGCTGTTGCCGTACTGCTGCCTTGCTATTTTGTGCTGTGGCGCAGTTAAAGACACAATGACCTTGGGTGAAAGTTGCTCTCCATTTCTATTTTGTGAGTGTGTGTTGTGAGTGTTGTTTGTTTTTTTTTTTTTTGTGTTGTGGCCCATTCGCTGCTGTTGCTGCTGCCGCTATGCCATTTTTTACACACATATATTGTTATTTTTAACGATTTTGCCTTGTCTCCATATTTGCTTTTGTCGCTCGGCCCGCCCGCTCTTCCCTTTTTGTTTACACCCGTGATTTGTGTGTGCTTTTCCCCCATCTCTATGTACTGTTGCTGTTAGTTTTGATTACTTTTGCTCTTGATTGAGACTTTGATTGATGTCAGCAAGGGTAGGTTGCGGACGGAAGGAAGAGGAGCTGCAAAGCAGAACGGAAATGGCTCGCGTGCCGGAAGTTGTAGGAATCGAGCGAGATCCATACTTGGACTTGTTAAATTTTGCCAAGTTTCGCAATTTTTCATAATTTATGCACCCGCTCTTCACTCGTTTTTTTTTTTTTTTTGGCAATTAAAAAATTAAATTCACTAGCCAAGTGCAACTTTTGATTTTGCAACGATTTCCAAGTCTCTCGAGTCTTCGGTTCATTTTTCACGCCTCGCCAATCAGCTGACCAAGATTCTAAAAGGAGAATAAATCATGTCTGTAATAACATTATAATCAATTATTAATATTTAAGTGCGCTGTTCTGGTTTAATTATTGTTTTTGTTCTTCTCCCTGCAGCTGTGTGCTGCAAAACTTTAATTAGCAGCAAAAGCAAACAGTGCACGACGAAAATCTTATGAAATACGCAATTAAACTTGATTATTATTACGAGCCAAAAAAAAAAAAAAAAAAAAAGAATAAAAACGGAAAGGCAACAAAGTAACACACAAAACAATATTGTAACAAGATCAAAGACAAGAACGTTCGAGGTAACAAGCTTTAAAAGTGGCTTGAAAATTACTACTTTTAATTTTGTATTTGATACAATGTCTAATAAATTATTAATAAAACTAAGAAAAGTTCCCAATATACTTTAAATATTGTATTAAATATTATATTAAATATTATATTATATATAATAGAGTGATCATTATTAAACCTAGTTATAATTAAACAAGCAGAAAACCCAAATAAATCACAGGTTAACCAAGATCACACACAAGAACTCTGGCCATATATCCATTTACAGGGAAAGTCTTTAAGCTTAAAGCAAAATATTTCACCATTTATTCCGTTTCGTTGTCAAGTTCGTGGTGCATTTTAATGGCACACACGATGGATGGCCTAAAACTGGTTGAGAACACGGCTCAAGCCAAATAAAAAATAAATAAATAAATAAACGAACAAAAAATATAAAAAAAGAGGAGACGCGACTGCAATTAATTTACAATGCACAACTGCAACAAATGCAACAACAGCAACAGACGGCGCGTGATCTATGCGATCCAATGGTCAGTGGGGCTGGCTGGCCGAGGGGAGCCGGCTGGCCAGCGACAAGTGACCCCATTTTTATTGGAGCCTCTATACGTGCGGTGCTGTTGCTGCCGCTGCTTGTTCTACTTTGAAATTTCACTTTTCAAACGCCAGCTTATGCTATCTCTGTGTGTGTGTGTGTGCGTCTGTGAGCGAAAAAAATAATTAATAAGCCAAATATATCATGTTGTGTGCGTGAGTTCAAAGTTATTTCTTATCCCAGTTCGTTGCCTAAGTCTTTTGATTCGCTGTAAGTAAGTACTGGCCGGCGCAGGTTCGTTGCCTAAATCTTTTGAATGCAGCGCAGATTTTTGCATACCGAAACATGGCGGAAAGGTGTACCCAAAAATACAACAAACGAAGATATAAAGTCCGCACGAAGTGTTGTATGCTGGGGAATATATCGAGAGAGCCATAAAGAGCAAGCCGCAATAACAAATGCAGCCGGAGAGCAGAGCTGGCAAGACCAAGGCAACAACATTGACGATTTAACCTCAAACTTCAAAGTGTCACTGTCATGGCCCTTTTTACTACTCCGAGCAGCCGAGCAGCAACAATAACATCAGCCAACCATCGTCGTCGTCGTCTTCGTGGTCGTCGCCATAACCTGTTGGCAATTCAGTTTATGACTTTTTTGCCCGGCACCGTGGGGCCAACTGCCAAGAAGCTGAGCTACACCCAAAAGAAAAAACAAGAGTTTAACCTTTCTACGCGTTGTCTTAAAAGTATACTCAAGCAGTATAACGAGTTTAGTATAAATTTTATACTTCAAAATATCAAATGTATACTCCAAAGTTTAGTTTTTATACTCTATAGTTTCAAGTGTGTACTTTTCTGTTTGTCGCGTTAGTGACTATTATGAAATATTGGTGCAGATGAGTATAAAATGTATACTTTCGTAGTATCAAATTAATAAGCATCTTATTAAGAAATTTTTTATACTCAAGAGTATAGAATTCATGTAACAATCGTATAGGTTCTATGATGATTTTTTTTTGGGTGTGGTCAACAAAAATTTTATGAGTTAGGACTGAAAATTTAGTTTTATAGGGATCCTTAAGTGTTGTTTTTGTTTTATAAAATATATATATTAATGGATTAATATTGCCATACAATACAAATATTTTTATTGTATTTAATATTTATTTTCTTTATAATTTTATTCAATTGTTTGATAATTTTTATAATGTTAGTGTTATAATTAACATAAAAATAAAATAGAAATATAAAATAGAAATATAAAAATATTTTCTGCTTGTACTTAAAGAAAATTAAAGGGAGATATTATTAGTAAGTATTAATATTTAGCTAATACCATTCTTAATAATGCATTTTGAAAATGTTTATGCTTTACTAAAACATAACCGAGCTTTCACCCCAGCCTTGGCCCACTGTGCGGGCTCACGTATTGCCGCCAAAAGTGGGTCAACATGAAACAAGCCAGAAAAGAGTAAGAAAAAAGCGGCAGCAGCCGCAGCCGCAGCAACAATACCAATACCAATACCACGACCACTACCTCAACCATTTCCAGCAACAACAACGCCAAATCACGCTGACGAACTGGCTTAAAGACTGGCTCGAAGAAAGCCCGACAGAGCGAGCGAGAGGGCAGTAGGCACACACACACACACACACACACGGACTGAAACAACTTGTTGAATTGCCTGGGCTTAAAGCAGTTGTAAATTTATTTTCGGGGTTCGACCTTTAGGAATTTATGTAAAGTCGCCGTCATAGTCGCAGGCGCAGGGCAAAAAAAAGGCAAAGCCAAAGGCGCCTTTGGAGGCTTTGGGGGCGTGATCCACGGAGTCCAGAATGATTTATGGGCTCATCAGAGCTTTACTAAGATTTTAAAGCCACTAAAAATTCAAGTTTGTTAAAAATTCATGTTAAATAAAACTTTAAAAATATTTAAAATATTTAAAAATTTTCAAACAATTAAGTTGTAGGTTTTAAAGCTTTCAAATTAATTAATTCGTAATTAAATTACATTTTATATAAATTTATTTGTATTATTTGTTAAAAAATTTATTCTAAAAGTTTCAGATATTATTAAATCAACTTTATTTTCGAAAAATTTCAGGCCATTATTTTTATGATAATGTTTACATTTTGAAATTTAAAGTGTATTCAAAATAAAGGTTTGTTAACATTTAAATTTAAATATTTACCTCAATTTTTTTTTATTTATTTATACCCGAAGTGATTTTTTTTAAATGTTGATAATTCAACAAATAAATTTATTAATTTACCTTTAAAAAACAAAGACCTACAATGTTGTGAATTTCCTGCATTTGGTCTAATAGAAGCTATAGCTATATAGCTACATATGGAACATTCCACACCAACTCGGCCACCAATGTTTTTTGCATACCCACATTTTGAAGTACGCAATGTTCACATAATGACACTAACATTTTTTTCCATTACCATAATTTTCGAGATAATAGCTGTTGTAAAAAAAAAAACTTTAAAAAAAATCATAGCATTGAAATGGTGGATGTAATTTGAATGAGAAAAAACACGGGTATTTTTTGTTCATACATATTTTTCATAAAAAATACTTGACAATCCTAGGTTGAATGTTAAGCGGGATTTTTAATCAAAAAATAAGTTTTTTATTTTTTTCTATCTTAGGGCCAGTCGATATTCGCCCAAATTTGTTTTTTTAGATAGAGGAGGTTCAGAAACATAAGGAACAAAAAATCTTGAGATGTTTGCTAGGACAAATCATATTTCATCCATTTTTTATTTTTGGGAAGGGGTATATTGGATTTATGAACAACAGACTGTGTTTAGTTTTGGTTTTCCTAGGGCAAACTTCGCTTACAATCGAATCCTTGAGGACTCCTCGAGGAAAAAAAAACCTCAAGGAATCCCCGAGGAATCCTTGAGGAAAACAATTCTCAAGGAATCCTCGAGGAAAAAAATCCTTGAGGAATCCTCGAGGAAAAAAATCATCGAAGAATCCTCGAGGAATCCTCGAGAAAAAAAATTATCGAGAAATCTTTGAGGAATCCTCGAGGAAAAAAAATCCTGGAGGAATTCTTGAGGAATCCTCAAGGAAAAAAAATCTTTAAGGAATCCTCGAGGAATCCTTGAGGAAAAAAATCCTCAAGGAATCCTCGAGGAAAAATATCATTGAGGAATCCTCGAGGAATCTTTGGGGAATCCTTGAGGATTCCTCGAGGAAAAATATCCTCAAGGAATCCTGGAGGAATCCTAGAGGAATCCTCGAGGGATCCTATATATAGTGTATATATAAATAAATAAATATATATTATTAATAAAGTGCAAGAATAGGTGGTGGGAAAATTGGGAAAAATAAACTAAAGGTGTGAGACTTTGATAAAAAGGTGGCAACACTGATTCATGAGCGGTCATAAACCCTTAACGAGCCTTTCCCAAGGGTTATTTAGAGCTTTTGCGCGAAAAACTGAATTTCCCGCTTGCCCCCATGTTTTCAACTACAAAATACTGCTGCGGGCGCAGAATAGTACAATTTTCTCGGAAAGTATGGCAGCGCCAATGTATGAGGCACCCATGAGCTATGTCTTATCGATTTTAGTGTGACCAGCTGCCGTGGAAGCATAATTGCGCTAATCGAGGTTAAATTCTTATCGATTTAAGTGTGACCAGCTGACGTGGAGGGGTAATTCCGCTCATCGATGTTAAAAAATCATGGACATCGGCGAATTGCTGGCTTTTAAGGTAAATATAGCGCGATTTAATGGATATTACTGCATTCTAATGCCACCAATCAATAGCCGGAACAAACGCCGAAAAGGCCCCACGATGAGGATGACGAGGACTTCGACCTGGAGTCCTCGCACGGAAAACGGGGCGGTGGCGACGAGAAAATCAAACGCATGCGGCGCATCGCGGAGGCGAAGGAATCGGCACACTATGGGAAACAAGGCGGGGGCTCCGCGGCGTCTGGCGGTACCTCGTCCTTTGAATTCGACCCTGAACTCACGGAGGAGGAGCGCCTGAACATCCTGAAGTACGTGGAGAACGAGGAGGCGGATGGCGATGTGTTGGACGAGCAGGGCCTCAAGAAACTGATTCTGGTCTTTGAGAAGCGCAACCTGAAGAACCAGGAGATGCGCATCAAGTTTGCGGACAGCGCGGAAAAGTTCATGGACTCGGAGGTGGAGCTACACACGGTCATCCAGGAGCTGAAGGGCGTGGCCACCGTTCCCGATCTATATCCCCTGTTGGTGGAGCTGCATGGCCTGCACAGTCTGCTGGAACTGCTCGCGCATCAGAACACAGACATCGCCGTGGCCGTGGTGGATCTCTTGCAGGAGGTGACGGACGTGGATATCCTGGGCGAGAGTCGCGAGGGCGCCGAGTCCCTGATAGAAGCCCTGCGAAAGGAGCAGATCTGCGCCCTGCTGGTGCAAAATCTAGAGCGACTGAACGAGCAGGTCAAGGAAGAGGCCGATGGAGTACACAACACCCTGGCCATTGTGGAGAACCTCACCGAAATCGACTCGGAGTTCGTGAAGGAAGCGGCCGAGCAGGGACTGCTGGCCTGGCTGCTGAAGCGCCTGCGCGGCAAGTCGCCCTTCGATCCCAACAAACTCTACTGCAGCGAGATCCTGTCCATTCTCATACAAACGGAGAACGACAACCGTCTGCTGCTCGGGTCACTGGATGGCGTGGATGTGCTGCTCCAACAGCTGGCTGTCTACAAGAGGCACGATCCGGGAAGCAACGAGGAGCAGGAGTACATGCAGAACATGTTCAACTGCCTCTGCTCGGCGCTGATGGCCCGTGAGAACCGCGATCGCTTCCTCAGCGGCGAAGGTCTCCAGCTAATGAACCTGATGTTGCGCGAAAAGAAAATGTCCCGGAACGGTTCCCTCAAGGTGCTGGACCATGCCATGGCCGGTCAGGATGGTCGCGACAACTGCAACAAGTTCGTGGAGATCCTCGGCCTGCGCACCATCTTTCCGCTCTTCATGAAAACCCCGAAGCGGAACAAACAGCGCCTGATCTCCGCCGATGAGCACGAGGAGCATGTGGCCTCCGTGATTGCCTCGATGCTGCGCAACTGCAAGGGCACCCACCGTCAGCGGATGCTGGCCAAGTTCACAGAGAACGATCACGAGAAGGTGGATCGCCTGCTGGAGCTGCACCTCAAGTATCTGGCCAAGGTTGAGACCATTGACAAGGAGATCGATCAGCAGGCCAAGGTAAGTAAAATGAGGAGTTTGGGAGGCAGCAGTTATTATATTAGCATCTCTGTTCACAGGATCCCAGCATTGACGAGGACGAGGAGGCGGAGAACAACTACATTAAGCGACTGACTGGCGGGCTGTTTACGCTGCAGCGCATCGACTACATCCTGCTGGAGGTCAGCGCCACCGCCGATACCGTCAAGCAGCGCGTGCTGCAAATTCTCAACTTGCGCGGCGCCTCCATGAAGACCATTCGCAGCATTATGAGAGGTAGAGTACCCTTAAGAGTTAGCCTAATAGCACTGTTCCACTGCAACATTCTGCTACATTCTCGAGGATGGTCCATTGTTTTAAGCGGGGTCTTATATAAGGGAGGATGGTACATCCAAAGTGGACGGAAAGACCGTTCACCATTCGGCCCGAAGGTTTCTATACATACTAAAGAAAGCTAGCTTCGGTAAACCGAAGTTTGTATGCCCTTGCAGTCTCCAATCATTGAATTGCAATCCATTTTTGTTGTGTTGAAAAAATATCAAATTTTGTAAATTTGGTAAATTTTACATTTTACATTTTCAAATAAATCCACCAATCGCTTATATGGCAGCTATATGATATAGTTGTCCGATCTTAATGAAATTAAAACCGTAATTCTTAACCCATAAAAAACTCCTATATCTCAAAATTTAAAGAAATAACTTGAAAAACAGAGAAGTTAACATATTTTTTACATTAATTTCGCCATCATTCCTATGGCAGCTATACGATATAGTAGTCCGATTTCGGCCTTTCCGACATATATACTGCGTGCTAAAGAAATAAGACTATGCTGAAAATTTCAGCCCGATAGCTCATAATCTGAGAGACTAGTTCGCGTAGAAACCGACAGACAGACATGGCTAGATCGACTGGGCTGGTGATGCTGATAAAGAATATATATACTTATATATAGATTATAGATGCCTCCTTCACTGCGTTGCAAATATCATGGAAAATTTATAATACCCTCTGCAAGGGTATAAAAATACCGAGAAATATTGATTTATTAGCGATATTTCGTAAGTTCCTTCCCTAAATCTTCTCTAATTTCTTAGTGTTTTAGAAGTTATTAATATTTTTGACAAAAAGATTAATGAAAACTAGATCTAGCGAAGAATTTTGTGGTGGACAATTCATAATGCGAGGCTCCTTAAGCTGTGGCACGCGATTTTTCCTTGATATACATACATTCCATTCACATTTCGCCCAAGAATGTAGATGGTGCAGTGGAATCACCTACATTTAGATTTAGAAAATATGTTGCAATGGAATTACTCTATACGCCCGATTCGGGAGAAATGTTTAATGTAATGTAATCTATCCGCAGAGTATGCTGGCAACCTGGGCGATGGCGACACCGATTGGCGGGAACAGGAGCAGACCCACATACTATCTCTAGTCGATCGTTTCTAAGACTTACACACAATAAATAATAAACAAGAACTATTGAAAATTAATAATTTTCCAAAATGTACTAATACGTCGTCGTGAAATTTACAACAGAAACCTTTCGTGAGATCCTAGAAGCTAATTTATTGGTGGATTTGGAATTTATATGCAAGTGCTGCCCCGATTCCGTTCGCTTCTTCTTCAGACTTGGGAATTTTTCAGTTGCGTCTCTCTTTATATAAAACTCTACTTTTTGCCCTTCTTGCCGGAATCATCTTTTTTTGCTTCACTCTTGGGGCACACATCCTTCTTCTCCTCCTTTTTCTTTTTCTCGTCCTTTTTCGTGCAGTCCTTGTCTTTGGCCTTTTTATCATCTTTCTTTCCGTCTTTCTTATCACCTTTCTTGCCGTCCTTATCACCTTTCTTGCCGTCTTTCTTGCAATCTCCTCCCTTGCCGTCCTTGCCCCTAGGGTTCAGTTGTGTTAATATCGAGTTAAAGCCAATAAAAGTGTTTGTTTTGTTGTTTCAGCTTAAATTTGTTTGTTTTGTGTTTTTAATTTAAAGCAAACTAAATAGCATAATACACAAGAGAAAACGAACTGCTTTCGAAGCCGTATCGTTGCAATTAAATAAATTAGAAATTTCAATGAATTTTGCAAAAAAATCACAATTTAAACGTAGTTTCTGTTCCATTGTTTACTATTATTATTATTCACGTGCAATTAGACATTGTTTAGGTGCAAAGAGAACACTCAACTTGCTGGGATTATTCGAATTATCTATGAAATATCTTAGGACTCGACTCTTCAACGGCTTTAAACTTAACATTTTTGCAAAATTATTCATCAAATCGCTCGACGGAACGAATATACATAATGCTCTAACTACGAACTGATGGCATTTGTTTCATTGAGTAGCTTGTGTGGCTAGAGAGTAAGTGTTGGTTCTACGTTTGTTTTCGTGTGCTTATGAGGGTGTTGACTTAGCCAGGGTACTATATCGTTGGATTTATCTACTTTTGGGCATCGGGAATCTCAAAGTTCACGTCCATCTTCATTTCGCGGGCCAGCTTAACGATCTGCGCCAAATGGACAGCCAGATCGGCAGCCTTGTCCAGGTCGTCGCGGGCCAGAATCTTCAGACCCGAGGTGCGGATCAGCTCGCGAGCCTCCTTCACCTTGGTGCCCTGCAAAAATTACAAATGTATCATTAAAAATATCCTCTTTATGAAGAGGAAACTCACCTGAAGACGCACAACCACCGGCATGTTCAGATTTAGATCCTTGGTGGCGGAGATAATACCCTCGGCAATGACATCGCATCGCATGATGCCACCAAAGATGTTGACCAGAATGCACAGCACCTTCGGATCGGAGGTGATGATCTTGAAGGCGGCCTTCACAGCCTCGGCCGTGGCACCGCCACCGACATCCAGGAAGTTGGCTGGTTCACCGCCATACAGCTTGATAATGTCCATGGTGGCCATGGCCAGACCAGCACCATTCACCATGCAGCCGATGGTGCCATCCAGGGCAATGTAGTTCAGATTGTATTTGGCAGCCTCAACTTCCTTGGGATCCTCCTGGGTCCAGTCGCGCAGCGCGAACAGCTCCTTCTGCCGGAACTCGGCGTTGTCATCGAAACGCAGCTTGGCGTCCAAGGCGAAGACTAAGAGGGGGTAAGTTTGTTTTATATTAATATCATGTATAAATAAGGGATTCACAAGGAAAAAGGTTGTTAGTTGGTTAAGTATACTCACAGCCTGGACAGACACAAAATGAAATCCGTTATTATGACATTCACAAATGAGTTAATTAGGTTAGGAGAGGGATGATATATTAGTACTTATAAGACACAAACATTCAAGTGGAATTCCCCAAACTTACAGCCGGACATCGCATCCTCGGCATAGGGATTGATCTCAACCAAGAGCGCGTCCTTCTTCACAAACAAATCGTACAGATTCATCAGCATCTGGACATGGGTATCCTCTCCTTCGCCGCCCAGACCCACTTTCTCAATGATCTTCTGGGCTTGTTCGCAGGTCAGGCCCGTGGCAATGTCGATGGGCTCATAAAGAATGGCGTCGGGACTGCTGGCGGCAACTTCCTCAATGTCCACGCCACCCTCCTTTGAAGCGATGAGAACGGGGCCCTACCATGCGGATAATTTTAATAATAAAATATATTCTTTAGCCAACATTCCGACTTACGTTAAAGGCGCGCTCCATCATCACAGCGAAATAGAATTCACGTCGCGGGAATTTCCTTTCGGCCACCATCACTTTGTTGCAAATGCGACCAGCCGGTCCGGTTTGCTTGGTGACCAGCAGCTGGTTAAGCATCTTGGCGGAAATCTCCTCGGCAGTCTTGGGGCTGTAAGGGAATATTATTCAATATTTATTTAGAAAACCCGGAAATATATGCTACTTACTCGTAAACCACGCGAACGCCGCCCTTGAGGCCATTCTTGAAGGTTCCCTTGCCACGACCACCGGCCAGTACCTGGGCCTTCAGCACCAGATTGTCTGTCTTCAGCTTGGTGGCAATGTCGTTGGCCTCCTTGCCGTTCTTGGCCACAGCAAATCTGCAAAGTAAATGAGTCACTTTAGTACTTGGAATACTTTCTGGGTGATTTTTTCCCTAAATGATGAATGAACTCCTGATCTTAGGTCGTAAATTATTGATAAGAACGTTTCTAGTAAATACTCAACTATCAGCCAGGCGTTAACATTGTGAAGGCTGGGAATTCGAAACGACAAGGTTATTCGGACGTTCGGAAGATGAAAAAAACATACCTTTTAATATGAATAATGGCGTGATTATGCTAGCTTAGGTGGGAAATGTTTGTACTTATAAATTCTCAGGAAAATATGTATTCAATCGATAAAAACTTGATGTAACAATCAAAATGAATTTAAATGAAGTATTTAATTCAGGTTAATAAGTATTATCAACCCCAATCTATTGCCTTTATTTACCTTTTATATTTCTACAGAACTTTTCATTGTTTTACTAACTATGTATTCAAACGATTAGAATCTAATCAAAATTTATTTAAATGAAGTATTTAATTCAGGTAAATAAGTTTTATCAATCGCAATCCATTGCTTTATATACCTTTGATATTTCTATAGAACTTATTACGGTTTTTCTAATATATATTCTTTAAAAAACTTTGTTCTCCATCAGAGATTGACACATTTCTATATCTCTGTGACTTCGGCAATTGTAATTCTATAAAATAATAATAATTATAATTTACTTTCCAGTCATAGTCACACTTCACAATCTATTGCAACAGTGGGCAATCTCTCTACTATCTCAACTATTTCATCTTATCAGAACCGACGTCACTGACCCCTGTCACTACTCTGCACCGATCAAAGTGTATATAAAATCTTATCATGCTTATCATCTCAGCGGCTGCGTTTCTTTGCTTTGTTTACCCCAGCCGGAGTAATTAATGCAAATTATTAGGTTCCAGAGACAAAGTCCGAGTTAAAAATAAACCAAAGACAGTCGTCGACGCAACGAACAACGCGGCACTTTCGTTGGACTTTGAACCGAAACTTTGCGACCGATTGTTGGTATGTTTCCCCGCGATTTTGATAATTTCCGAATGGTTTGGGTTTCGCTTTTAGGTTTTTGGTTTACTCACCGTGGTGTGGGGATTTTGCTTTCGTTGAGGAGAGTGTATGAGACATGTTCCTGGACATTGAGGTTCCTCAATTGCTGTACAGCGATGGGAGCCAGGCCGAGGATCTGAAATATTTGGTAATTAATTAATTGAGGATCATAATATCTAAATCCATATACTATTAGTCAGATTTATAAGCCAAGTTTTACCTCTACATTTTTAATTAATCTTTAATAATATTCTTAATATTCCCTTGAATTTTAATAAAAAGAAAATAAACCCACTTTCAGTCACGAGGTCATTGTCAGGCAAAAAATATAAACTGGTTCGCTGATTCATACACAAAAAAACATAAACAAAAAGAGCAAGAGAGACGGAATGTGGGTTAAGAGCAAGTCTAGCGGCTAACGGCATTTCCACGATGATAACCAAATCTAATTCACAGATTAAAAATTTAATTAGAGGGACCGGCAACAAGAACAACAACAGCAGCAACAGTTGTCAGCCGACGCTCATTGATAAAAAAGAAAATTAAGTAGGGGGAATAAATAAGGCTTTCAAGGTCCACGCACACACACACACATACGAGTTGCGTCACACTCATACAACAACAAAAAGTCAGGTGTCTTCGCGGGATCGTGACTCTCTTTAGCACTTAAACCACATAAGAACAAGCTTTCTTGGGTACTATTTGTTTAATAATTTAATCGACCTTAAAAACGTAAGCTTAATTAATGCCAAATTAGCACCAAAGAATAAAAACCGTTTCAAAGCCAAACGATCGCCACCCCCGCTACCCGCGAGAGAGAGAGACCGACCACTCTCACTGCACCTCTCTCTTTTCGCCTTATTATGTAAAGTTTTTCGCATTTTCCAATTTAATTCGCTTTTTGGCACCGCTACTCACCTTCTTGACGGCCGCAGGCCTAACGGAATCGAGTAGGGGACCGCCCGTACGTGCCAAGAATGAAGCCATTTTGTTCTGGAAACGATTTATAACGTACGTCTAATGATATTCCGAATATAATTTGACATAAAAAGCTTACTTTTTTGCCGTCGCCTGCTTAACAGTGTGACCGGAGATTGGAGCTGCAAAAACATCTATGTTGCCATGGACAGTCTCGGATTTTTTCCTCTACCGTAGCTGGTTATACCTAAAAGCAACAAAATCAAACGACGTTAAATTATCGAAAACGTAATATTTTGACTAGAAGTGAAGTGCAAAAAATTCTTTATTAGTTATATTTTTTATATAATTAATCTTATTTTATATTAATACTTTTGAGAAAAGTTGGGTGGTGAAAATAGCTTAGTTTTATCGATTGACCATAAATCGATATTTTTGGATTGCGGGTATTTTTAAATTCTACAGCTGATAACAAATATATAATATATTGTATGTTTCGTATGCTTGGCTACATTTTCTTTGGTGTTTACTTTTTAAAGCTAAAATAATACATAATAAATAATATTAAAAAAAATAATAAATTAAAAAGTTCTGCTCTTAGAGTACAGTTTAGTGAATAAATCAAGTCAAAAACCAGTTAAATTATTCCCAATTTAAAACGAAATAAATTCAACAACGACAATTTTTCCCTTTTTGTTTGTTTTTTTTTTATTTTTTTTTTAGAATTTTACATTGCAGCTTGTTATAGGAGGACATACCAAAAAAAAAACGTGATCACTTTCAAAACATACAATTAACATACATACATTTAAGACAATAAATTAGTTTATAAATATATTAAGTAGAGAGCTCTTCTAGAAGTCGACTTTAAGGTACAGCATTAGCAGTTGTCTACACTGTGCAAAAAACACACACACACGATTAGCGCGCGCACTTCCGGTGGCGTGTCCCCTGCAGAGTGTAAGCTTTTTATAAACTTTTTATTTTATTTGTTAGCAAAACGGAAACAGGAAGACGAAAATGGCGCAAATGCTCCACTTGAATTTGCTTGAAACACATCAATAATAAATCAGCCGCGGCGTTGATTCTGTGCAAGCGAGTGTGCTTCAAGGGGAGCGAAATGCATTTTCATTCTGGGCCAAAATGCATCATGACTCAAATGTATCGGGGACCACGCCCACTCGGGGCGGGTGGCGATACAGGAGCATGAAGCATTTTGGCCGAAACAAAAAAACGGTAGAACAGCAAAAACAGTTTATAACATTTGCAATGATTTGCACTTGGGTTCCATTTGGCTTTGCAATCCGATTTGTACATTTCAAGGATTGCAAGGGGAAATGTTTTCAGGGAAAAGTTGAAGAAAGAAGGAAAATCTTCACAACGTGCCTGAAATTGATTTGCAAATGAATTTGCACTCAGCTTTTGGGACAGCGGCAAAAAGTGTGTGCAAACTCCAAAGTTTCTTGCAAAATCAACGACAGACAGCGTGCAAAGCTAGAGAAATTTAAAATCTAACAATGAACACAAAACATATAATTTTTAAACAATTAACACAAGCACACAAAATACAAATACACATAGACATAAACATTTACATGGACGTAGGGACACATAAAACACATTAAAATAATTATACGTAAGCGAATTCCAAATAAAACCAGCGAGCCGTCAGCGTGGATCAATCGTAAAAATCATCTTCAGTTATTGGCTGGACCGGTGCCAGCCCCGTCCAAAATGTTCTCGGTATATATAGCCCGAAAACTCAGTACTCCAGACTCGATTCAATCATCTGCAGCACGCGCTGCCTTCCAATTTTGTTCCAGAACAAATAGGGGTCCTTGGAACCCGTCACGGAGCGGGGAGCGCTGGAGAAATTAAAGTTTTATTAATTTTAAGGGATTTAAATAGTTTAATCTATTAATATTATTTAAAAAGTATTTAAGAAGAAATGCAATTTGCAAGTTTAACATGCTTGTTTTAACTTTAATCTATTCTTGTCGCAAAGTAAAGTATTTATTAATAAATTTGGGCTCAAAAACAGATCCAAAAATATGTTTGGGAAATGGTTATCATAAATTAATGTACTAAGCTGTTTGTTTTTAAATTTTTTCTAAAAGAGTACAAAAAGTTATGTTTTTTCCCATTTGTTTTTAAAGATTTAAGTTTTTGTGGTCCCAGTTCTATTATTTATATTATTTTCTATTATTTCTTATAATTATATTCTTAATTTAAACTTCAAATAAATATATTAAAATAAACCTAGTAGGTTTATCTCTAATAAATTTGATTTAACTTTAATCATTAATTACTCACTTCTGGAAGCAATCGAATCGGACGATCCCCCTCTCGTTGATCAGGCAGGAGTGTATATCGATCACCTTCAGGTGACCCCTGCACTCGGCGCGGATGAACTTGTTGAACCGCAGGATCTTGTCGCACAGCCCCTTGTCGTGGCAGTAGTTAGCCAGCGGTGCGAGGTTGGTCAAGATCGGAACAAACCGCCGGTTGTGCATCTCCTTGATGAGCAGCCGAAAGTCGTGCTCGATCTGGACGAGCGGCCTGCCCCGCATTATATCCACCGATCCGATGTTCACAATAATCTGGGTGCCCTCGGGCAGGAAGACCTTCCTTAGCCGATTCCGGGCACCGTTGATTGTCTGGCCGGAGACACAGAGTCCCGACTGCAGGATACGCTCGTAGCGCCTAAATCGGCACTTGAGCTCCATCCGGGCGAGATATAGGAGCAGATCATCGCCCATTAGCGGAAAGTCCAGGAGATAGGCATCGTAGTCCGAGCTGATGGTCAGCATGGAATCGTTATGCGTTCCCGAGGACATTGTCGTTGGTGTGGGCGTCCTCTCGGGGCGCCGCTTCAATCCATTCAAATCGGTGGAGAGCGGGCGCCTAAAGATGTCCAGTTGGGGGTTGAGTATCTGATTGAGATTCTGGTTGTGGTTCTTGCAGGGTTGCTCCGGATTTGGCATCGGGACTGGATGCTCCGGAGGATCGTTATAAATCTGGGTGGGCACTGGCATTTGCGGTGGATTTACATTGGATTGGTGGTAGAAATTGTTGCTGGAGGTTCGGAGAATTTAAAATAAAATTAAAATTGCATTAATTAACAAATCTGTTTCTTTATATTTTAGATAGAAAATAATATCAAGCTCCTTAGCACTCACAGATGTTTCCAATTGTCCTGGTAGCACCAGTTCGACTCCGCTGCCGCGTTGGCCATATGTGGCAGCGGTGTCGATCTGGTGTTGATCGCCTTGTTCTGATCATCCGCCGGCTTCTCCGTGGTGACCTTCTCTCCAACGTTCAGGTTGTTGTCCAGCGGAGACAGAGCACGCCGCTTGTGTCCGTAGCGCCAGAAACGCGGTGGCGCCCGCGGAGCACCCATTATGTGTTTGTCCTCGATGGACGGTGCTCCGCTGCTGTAATCGCTGCGCTGCTTCTGGTGGAGGACCATGTCCAGCAGATGTCTGTTCTCCTTGTTGGGCTTGAGGTTGAAGATCCGTTTGCCGTTGTAATCGCACTCGGCGGTCACATACGGAATGGTCAGCAGGAAGTCGGTCACGTTGTCGTGCAGCGGAAAGTGGTTTCCCGTCTGTTTGCGATATTCATCTAGAGGGAAGGGGATTAGGGTTAGGAGATTGTACTTATTTTAAGAGATAAGGTTACACATTAATTGCATTTATTTTTAAGGGAATCACAGTCATGCTTTTCAGCGATTTCATATGTAATAAAGCTTTAAGAAAGCTAAATATAAGAAAAGCACATGTACAAAATTATATAACACTCTCAGATTTTATCTGAAGATTATTTTAGACTTAAAGAAGCCTATTAAATGTTTTAAAAAATATATAAAGTACTTGATTGAGTCATATTAAATGATTTTAGCAAGGTTCCTCGTTTTTTTTCGGCTGATTCAAGCACAAATACTTAAGAAAAAAGCCCAGCGTATATAATAAGAAAATTCCATTAGTTCTAGAAACGTTCCCCATATTTTAGGTCTTAAAGACTTAAAGAAGCCTATTAAATGTTTTAAAAAATATATAAAGTACTTGATTGAGTAATTTTAAATGATTTTAGCAAGGTTCCTCGTTTTTTTTCGGCTGATTCACAAGCACAAATAACTAAAGAAAAAACCCCGCTTATATAATAAGAAAATTCCATTAGTTCTAGAAACGTTCATCCCATATATTAGGTCTAAGAGACTTAAAGAAGCCTATTAAATGTTTTAAAAAATATATAAAAGTACTTGATTAATTAAATTTAAATGATTTTAGCAATTATCCTCATTTTTTTCGGCTGATTCAAGCACAAATAACTAAAGAAAAAAACCCAGCTTATATAATAATAAAAAAATCCATTAGTTCTTGAAACGTTCATCCCATTTTTTAGCATGAATAAACATCATATATACTCACTCTTGATGCTCGATATCGTGATTCCATTCTGGGCATGGCTCAGCAATATGGCGCGCACCTCGGCATCGATGTCGGGATACTCCTCCCGCACATCCATATACTTGCTTTCGATTATGGTCATGGTGCGGCTGCTGCGGTAGCTCTGGCTTTTCCTAGTCCTGTAGCTGATGTTGCTTTTGCTACTGTAATTGGTGGTGGTGATCTCCTCCTCCTTGATGGAGATCAGTGTGGATGAGAAAAGTCTCGCTACGATTTGCAATTGCTCTTGGCTTCTTTGCCCGGCGACGTCATCGGCCAACGGCACTTCCCAAAACTCCGGCTCTGGTTCTGCTCCGCCGCTGTCGCTTTTCCTTCCCGCCTTGAAGATCCTGTGAAATTGGCGCACGAATTTCGACTTTTCCGGAAAACCCACAGAATAGTCGGCCTTCACAAAGATCTTGTAGAAGCGGCTGTGGGAGCTCTGGCGAAATGAGGCGGGCTGCTGGAGTTTTTTGCACAATTTGTGCCAGCACGTGGCCACGTGTTTTCTCAACTCCCTCAAGGTGTCGGCTCTGGTACACGGATTACTGTTCGACTCGCTGGGGAATTCACTTCTGACTGCGGCCATCGCACAAACGAAAGTGATTCGATTTGTTCCTCCTCCATTCGGTATTCTTTCTTCTTTTCGAAGTCGGGTCTCTCTCTCTTTCAGCTTCTTTGGGTATTACTTCAGGGTTTTAGCGTAACTTCAGGGGTATTTGTGGGCGAATAAACGGGATAAAAGGGATTAACAGTTACTACTTATCGCGATTATGACTGAGAGCTCATTCTAAGCTTAGAGCTTTCATACTTGCATCAGGGTGGTTCATTGTAAAAATTAAAAAATTATAAAGACTAACCCTTTTATAACCTTTAATTATTTACATATGTATATGAATTACATTTTTTTTATATTATTAATAATAATAATGTATTAATTACAGAATTTCGCATTAAGTAACAAGTTCCTTAAGGTATTTCAGAAAGTATTCCTTAACTAACTTAGTTTTTTTCCTCCCAATATTTTTTAACATATTTAGGAATTTTAAAGGCTTACTTATCAGAGTTCTTAAAACTTGCTTAAGACTTTTTAACGCTAACCCTTTATTAAAAAATAGTTTGCCAGCCTTTAGTAAATAAATAAAGTTGTTGAGTAACTTTAAAGGAGATCCTAACTCTTTGTAGCTTCATTTTTTCATATTACCATATGTTTCTTTTCTTAAAATCAGACCGCAATCGACATTAATGATGTGCTTGTGTTTTTTCTTCAATTTAAAGCAGGTTACAAAGCCACTGAAAACAATTAAATCGAATTACCACCTGCAGAAACATCTAACGACGATTATTCAAGTCGTTAGCACTCCGCATACAGCTGGACATTCATTTTTATGGCCTTTCTCTCGGTCCAGATTAGAAAACAGCACGCCAGCCTGGGTATGCAGTGCTTGATAAGTAATTACAAAATTACGAAATAATAAAAATTCCACAATAACTCAAACGGTTCCGACCACGTGCGGTGGGTCTTGATAACCTGCTAATCTGCCAATCGGCAAATGGAGCTACTACAATTCCCCAAGACAATTATCAGCCAGCCAAATGCACCTGGATCTCTGGTGGGGGTAATGTAATGGAAGCAGTTCGCCTGAGGATTGATGGATGATGACTCTGGGCCCTTCTTTCAGCTCGGGTTGGTTTTCTTCCCGCCCCGGAAGAGCGTCAGACAATCGGAAAGAAGCTAGAGGCCTGCTGATTTGACCAAGTTTGTACAGTAAAGCTCAGGCTTAAGTAAAGAAAACATATGGAATAAATTAAGGGTTTATTTTTGTGATATTAATAGTCCAATAAACCTTTTTAGAGGATTTATAAATTATATTATATTCTTTACTTGGGTTAAAAAAGTAAGCAAAAAAGTTTAACCCCTAGAAGTTTGACTGTATCTTTTCCCCTCCTATTCCACCCCTTACTACTCTTAATTGCAGAGGAAGCTGCGGAGACGTGACGAGCAATCCTAAATGGAAACATTGGGCAAGAACATGTGGCACAATTGATAACAACACCCCCATACCCGATTTTCTATGTGCTGAATGTGTGTAATCCTCGCAGTAAGCTCTGCTGGGGAGTGAATCACCCGGATCTCGATGCCATTCAACTTTTCCTTTTGGGTTGTGAGTTGCAAATATTTAGAATTCACTCGCATCACAGGCCAATTGTCCCTTAATAATAGTAATTTGCATTCAAGCCTTTCATAACACTCACACAAATCAACTCTTGTTCTGTCGACACCCACCTTAGAATTACAGTGGACACTGGCTGTCATAGATGTGGAAGCTTATAATCAAACATTTAAATAATAAAAACCAGAACAAATTTAAGTATCGTACCCTTTATATTCAATAAGAAATCTTTAGAATATAATGTTTTAAAGTCAATTAGGAAACCCAATTCCAATTCCTTCATCAGTATCCATTGCTAGTCGATGTAAGCAATCATCTTGACTATAATTGCTAGACTCCGTTGGGAATTATAGTGCGTCGCTAGCTGTAAGTGCGCCTTTGCTGAGTGTGACCCTTATTATTATAATTATTATTTATTTCGATAAATTCCTAACGCTACAGTATTTCTACTATTATCTTAGTGCACTAGTCACAACTGATTTCAAACAATTTTAATTACTTATTTACTTAAATGTATGTCCTTATTTAATATTAACATTATTTAATTGTAATTAATATTACTATTTTACTATTTTTCTTACTGTTTGTGTGCCTTGGACTCTCTCTATAAAAAGCGAATGAGCTTCTCTCTGTTTAAAAATTAAAGTGGTTTTTCAATTTATTAAGAAGAGAGATTATAATATTAAGGGGCCTCGCGAAAATCAACCACCGACTTGGGAAAATATATGACCTATAATTCATAAATTCCCCACATATCCTTTTCTTATTGCGATGATTGAAGACCATCTATTATTTATTTTTTGTTTGCAATAACACATTTCCCCATTTGGATTGACAACCTCAGAGGCGGAGTGTCAGGAGGCGAGGGTGGATTTTGCAAAGAGCAATTTACCGCCAAGACTTATGAGCGACACTATATTCATTGGGTTCGACTGCATTGCTGCATAAATTATGGAAGCCGAACGAACAACTTGTTGATATTCTTTCTGCCAGTTGCTGCTGGTCGGGTTTACTGCGAGGTTACGGCGCAGAGGGCGGCAAAATGTTGGGGGGATACGCTCAAATTATCGTAATCAATTTATGCAAAAAGCATTTAGCAATTGGCTCACTTGGGGGCGGGTTGCACCTGTTAATCTACTGACAGGCGGAGGAAAATGCCTGGAATGCTGACCTGGAATTCGCAGACGCTGGACCAGGGGTTCCTTCCCCTTAACGTGAAAATCTGATCATTCGGTAGTAGCTCCTCCATCACTAATTCCCCTTAATTATCCTTATCCGTTTCCATGGGCTGGCCAAACATCTGTTATTATTGTTCTGCTGCTGCTGCTGCTGGAGAACTCACAATCATCGATTGGGCTGCAAAAGGGCCTTAATCAGAGCGCCGCAATTCAAACACACGTAATTAGAGCTCTTCGGACAAAGTGTGTGTAAGTGCACTGAAAGGAAATTCGGCTGCCAGGATTCTAGGATATACAACAAATTTAAAAACCATTATATTTACCTGATATTGAACATTTAATAGATATTTTACCGTGTATTACATTCACATGTTGGATTAATTTCAACCTTTTTCATTTTTATACTAAAATATTAGCTTAAAGCTCAATAACTAGATTGCTTGAATTAAGGCAAATTAAATTGAATAGTTTTGTCTTCAAATTTAGTAATACATTAAATTACACTAAGCTAGAAATATATATAGTTAATTTTCTTTAACTTTTAACTTCTTTTTGTGCAAACAAATCCTCATTTCCAATCCATTTTATCAGTGCTTCCCCGGATTAATTTCAACCCTCGCCCTATGTTATCAACGGTTCTTTTTAAAAATTTAACGTTTTTCACAGCCATTTGTACTAAAATATTAGCTTAAAGCTCAATAATTAGATTGCTTGAATTAAGGCAAATTAAATTGAATACTTTGGTCTTCAAATTTAGTAATAAATTAAATTGAACTAAGTTAGAAATTTATATATAGTTAATTTTCTTTAACTTTTGACTTTTTTTGTGCAAACAAATCCTCATTTCCAATCCATTTTATCAGTGCTTCCCCGGTTGTTTCCTTTTGTGATGACCGGTTACAAGTTGGCCAAGAGACTGTAAACGGCCAGGCGATCAAAGTTAAACGGCTAAGCATGTGGCTGAGTGTGTGGCCAGTGGCAATTAATTAAGGCTAGGTGTCGTACACCGTAAGGCTGCTTCCGATTCCGGTTTTCGGACTCCCCGAGAGCTCCTACCCAGCTCCTGCTCCTCATTATGCCCACACGATATGGTAATTTTGTATGTCGTCGTCTTGACCGAAGGCTGTCATGTCGGAGTTCCTGTTTATTTTGAAGAATAATAAATATAAATCGTAAGAAAAACTATCCTTTATTTACAAAAAAAAAATTATTTAAAGTAAAATCTAGTTCATGTTGTTTAAAATAATAATAATAATAATAATAATAATAATAATAATAATAAACGAAGAAATGAATAAATCTGTTTAAAGTGAACGTCTAGCTCAAGTTACGTGATAACCTTACCGTATTTAAGCAAAGTAAAAAACAAAAGCAATTGTTACGGCAAAGTCAAACCAAGCCACTCAGACAGAGACCCAGAAAGAGATACAGAGCGCCATGTAAACACAATTACTTTGTGTTTGATTTCGTTTTACACTCAATGCCTCAGGTCACACACAAACTCACACAAACATTCTCAGTGCAGCTGCAACGTAGAAATGCATTAACATGCAAACGCAATTACAATTTACTCTCCCTCACTCTTTGAGACTCTCCCGCTCTTAGAGTAGACCGGTTTTTACTTACTCTCTTTCTGAACAAAACTCAAGCTCAGTGCGTTGCTATACTCGAAAATATAATACCCTGCAATTACAATATGAGTGCAAATTTCTTAAGCAATGTTAATGGATACTCTACAGGCGAGCAAAATGTAAATTTATTTAATAATATAATGGGTTAATTTTGATTACTTAGCAACTCTTTAGTTTTTAATGATATAATAATTTTGATTATTTTGAAATATTGGATATTTGATTTTTAATTAAGATTTTATAAAAACTCATCGAAAGTAATTCAGCTACTATATAATACTAAACATTAAACCTATGTTGATGTTCTCAATACAATCTTACCGAAACTCGAATAATCAAACAACAATACAATATACCCCTCTAAAATACGATTACTGGATGTGATGTTTTACTCACGCTGAGAGAGGCAAAGCCGGCTTGTTATTGAGTCTCTCTTTGAGTCAAGTTTAAATATTATGGTAAAAATGTTTATTTTATTTAAATCGTACAATTATTTTAAAATTATAGTTTAACTACATTAATTCAAAAGAATTGTGTTCATTAGGTTAAGAAAAAGTCAATTTTGCAAGGGAGTTTTAATGGAGTCAAAAAATGAGTGATTCCCAAATGAGAGACCCGAAGAGAGCTGTAGATCTTATGTGGGACTCAAGTGGGATGTGGGACTTGTGGACGCAAGAAACCTATAAATACAAGCACGAACGTTCCACATTTGAAATTTTTTTTCGACCGAACGCCACATCGGACTCTCAATGCGAGTTTCTTGTGCAAAATATACGAATACTACGTAGTGCCGGTAAAATAATTCCAATATGAATAAAAAATCGGTTGTTTGATTCGTAAATATATAGTATTTGAATATATATTTTGACGAACATTGTGCGAGAGCGGCAAAGTGGATAAAAAACGAGCAAACGAATACAAATGGCGCGCGTTTTTTCGTTGTTTACTTGATTGAAAATCAAGAAAAAAAATCGAATTTTTTAAAAAGTGTGGTAATTTTATGAATATTAATAGTGATGTACTAATGCAATATACAAAATATATATAATATAATATAACATATAAAAATAATCAATCGAATTACATTAAAAATAAATATACCGATTAAATTATATGCGAAAACAAAACAAATAAAGTCTAACATCCACTCACAATACTTAAAAAAATAAAGTGCAATTCGAAAACATCACCATTGCATTTAAAGTGCAAACAAAAGGCAAAACCTATTCAAGATCTGCGAAATCTAATGCAAAAATGGCCGAGAGGCAAGTGCTTTGTTGTTTGTGCAACCGGCGAGTGCAATAAATACAGTAATAAACCAGAGTAAGCAACGGTACACAACGGCCACGATGACGCGCGCGGAAGAGGAAGAGGTGCGCTCCCTCCTGTGCCGCCACCAGGAGCGCATAATGCTGGACCTGGGCAGCACCGATCTTCTGGCGGTTCTCGTGAAGAACTCGGTGCTCAGCCAGTCGGAAGAGGATCTGCTGCTGAAGCCCTACGGTGCCGTCACGCCCACGCCCTCTGCCGCCGCCTCTGCCGGCGTGGCGGTCGTCGAGCCGCCCGGCAGCGCTCCCTCGCTAACCAAACGTAAGCTGAGCGCCGTCGCCAGCAGCGGAAGCACGGCCAGCGGGGGCAGCGGCGGGAGCGGGGGCAGTGGATCCTCGCGCTGCGCCAGCGTCAATGGCGATGCCAACTGCGACAGCCGCTCCCTCACCCCGTCCGGCGGTGGCAGCGGGGGCGGTTGCTCCGGATTCAACGACGCCGAAATCCTGCGGCTCCAGTGCGCCAATCTCATAGAGATAATCGCCAAGAGCGGCTTCGAGAAGTTCAAGCAGTTCTGCTACGCCATCGAGTGCGAGTGTCCGCAGCTGATCGAGGATCTAATTAACGATCGTCTCAAGAGCGGTAAGTACTCGTACCTGTGCCCAAACCCGTACCTGTTTCCTGTCCTACACAGTGCAAAAATATGACAGAAGTCGGTAAACAATTCGGTTTATTAAAATATCTTCTTGATCTACTCGGATATCTGAAACTCGTCAATACCTCATATACTTCTCTTTCATATTAAAATTTTATTAAGTGAGGTGATCTAACTTTTCGTACGGTTATGTTTATTTTTTGTCCGTGTACAAGCGACTAAAAAACACAAAAACACCCTCTCTTAACCGGTTCCTTGTGATCTACCTGATCCCCCAATGCGTTGGCAGCTTTAGTAGCCCATATCTCAGCTGTAAATTATTCACGTAATTGTTCGCGATCGGTTCTCAAGTTTCTCATCTCTGCTAATTGGTCGCCAGTACAGTAAGCAGTCGCTAATTAGAGTTTTTACCGTAAAAATATGGCTGTAATAAAAATTTGTATTGCGGCAGAGTTGTGAGGTATGAAATTTACACTTGATAATTGTATGGGATGACTGGAGTTTTACTAAAGATAGCATAATATTGGCAAGCAAACTATTCAAATAGGAAAATATCTTTATTTAGAGATGAATAGAATGATGGTTTTTCTCCGTAAGACCTAAAAATGTATTTTTAAAGTTATGTGTATCCCAAGTTTTCTATTCCGATCGATCACTGTTCAATAATTCTTGTGGTTTCTTTTTGTCGCCGTTTGCTTTTTTGCCCATAGCGCTGTGGGTGTTGGTTTAGAAGGTGTGCGAGTGGGCGGATCGTCGGCCATTTACAGTGGCACGTTAATAATAATTGGCATTTTTAGAGATTACTGTGCTGATTATGGAAGCCTAGTATTTATGCAAATTTCATTTTATGAGGTGGTGGCGGCAGGTGACATTTGAAAGACACTTGGCACTTGAAATGTATTTAAAGACCATGTTCCATGAAAACTCTTATCTAGACCATGTCCCTTTGGGGGTTAGAAACTCAAATAAACGACCAAAAAGTACCGAGTCAACAAGCGGAAGATGAGCAAGCGAGAGAATGTCTTGAATTGTTTCTTTGGGCTGATAAGAAAACTCTTGATTGCGGTTCGTCAAAATGTGGTGTAGATCTGAAAGAAAATGAATGAAATTTCATAAAAAGAACTGATTAACTTTTCTTATTAGTTTGCGGTTAGATTGTGAGTTTCAAGAGGCTGAAGCATTGCACAGATATATTCTGAGAATATGTCTTATAGATTAAGGAAATCTATTTATAACATCAATTCGTGAATCGCTTTTCGCATTCCATTTAATGAATCACCCAAAAGGTAATCTCTATCCATTAATAATCTAGCGATAGAAGATATTCTCCCCGTTTGTGAAAAATGATCTTTAGCTGAAGCAGTCGGTCGATTTAACTGCTCCCACATTCCAATTAAGCATTTTTATACCCGGTACCCATAGGGTACAAGGGTATTATGGGTTAGTGCCATCCTTTGTCTGTCCGTGTGATCTCAGATCTCAGAGACTATAAGAGCTAGAGTTACCAAATTTGGTAACAACATTGGAATCTGTGGCACGCAGATCAAGTTTGTTTTAAAATTTGGCCACGCCCACTTGCGCCCTCAAAAATCATAAAAAACGTTAAATAAGCTATTCTCGTTATTTTCGGGTTAAAGTTAATAAATACAATAAATGAATAAAATAGAGCGGACGTTTCCTGAAAATTTCAGTAAAATCGGATGATAAACGTGGTAGATATTAGCAAAAAGGTTAGAATTTTAACACACCGCCCTAAGGCACTGCTGTTGCAAGCTGTAGCCGACAGGTGGCGCATTCGAGCCTTGGCCTTGCGATATAATGGCGCCAATGTATGTATGTACAATGTANTGTATGTACATTTTTAAATTGCCTTTTAGTGTGAAGCGCAAACGTTTAGTTACGGGGTATCTCACAGTCGACTGTAGCTTTCTTACTTGTTCTAAGAAAATTCTTAACTCACAAATCTACAGTTCTACCTAGAAAAACTCCATTTAAGGTCGTATAAAAACGACTTTTAAGTAAAAAATTTCAATAAATAAATCAAACTTAAAAAGACCGTGTACCATTTTTGAGGTGAAGTACCTTGTACCATCCCTAGGCTAAGAAAGAACTGTACCCTTCCCATCACTGATTATGCGGACGCAGTGGGTTTGGCTTTACGCACCTGCTGGCCAGCTTCACCTCGCAGCCCACGTTCTCGAAGCTTTGGACGACACGCCGCTCAAAGTCCTTGTGCAGGTTGTGAAGGTACAGGACCATCTCCACGTCGGTGCCACGATCGCGCAGCTTCTGCTCCAGCTGCTGCCGCGAAAGCTGCGGATTGCGCAGTTGTTCGAACTCATAGCGCGACAACTTGGTGACCACCAGAGCCCGTTTAAGCTTGAAGTTGGTCGGCGTGAAATTGGCACTATCTGCAAAAGTCCAAAGGGAGGAATTTAGTTAGTTGGATCTTTGTGAGGCACCGGTGGCAGGCAATTTACTCAACCCCTTTGATAGAAGCCTCCTGGAAGCCATAAACATTTTATGCAAAGAAAAAAAAATGCAAAACAAATCGATTGGAAAAACCCGGAACAGCTGATGCCCAGCACAGTGGGCACAAAAAGTTTCTGATTGCTGTCATTCTTCACTGACAAAAACAAAATTATGTCAATTTTCCCTAGAAAACTACGAGTTTTTGGTACAATTCTGAATAATCACAAAAAAATAGATACAATATAATTGAATTTAAATTTACAAGTTTACAAAGTCCATTACTTTAATTTATCATATGGACTTAGGTAATAAAAACAAAGGCTGAGATTTTTTTCCATTTAAAGGCTCTATACACTAGTATTATAAAAGTTTAGATTACTATTTTTTAAAGTTCAAATCATCTTCATAGAAATATTCCATTGAGTAAAATAAAATAGCAATTAAATAGCAGTATCATCACAACTTTTCATTTTCGTTTTGGAAATCTAAAGGAATAACAACACTGGAACCATATATGCACAATCACAGTTCAAGGTCCAATCATACTTTTTGGCCGAATACTTTTGCCCAGCACTGTGTCCAGAGAAAGTTCATCGCAACAAAGAATTTGGCGAATTAAAAGCATTTACTGATTATCTGCGGCTTGGCCGGCCGTCAGCGGCGATTAAGGCCTGTCAAGGCGAGCCTACGGGGTGATGATATAGGATTATGTTTATTCCCGCACATGCCTAAAGCTGATAATAAAAGCGGCAACGAAAACACTGATAGATAGGCGGTGATGTGTGTAATTAATGTACAATCATAAGTACATAAGCAGAAATTGCGCCTTTTCAGCCACTTCACTCCGATCCGATCCTCTTACCTTTGGCAAATTGTCGCAGAAACTGCTTCGACTTCAACATGCTTGGCACTACTGGCGAAGACGAAGAACAACGAACATTGAGGAAACTTATTGAATTTTATTTCGTATTCTTTGGATGAAATCAACTAGGCTCTACAAGTAACTAAAAGAGATGTTTCAGTGCTTCCTTTTCTTAGCTGTAGCTGCGCCTTTCGGCCTTTAACCAATAATAACAAAATAACAAAATTGCCCTCCGTGAGGCGTTGTTCTACATTCGATAAAGCACATACACATTTACATATGTGTGTTAATAAGTTGAGGTTAATGTTTTGAACGATCTCCGGAGTTACGATCACTGCTCACTATCCCGCTAGCCGTTCATTCCCGTCCAGCATTTTCACGTCCACGTTCCGACTGCTTGGCAGATTTACTGATTGATTATTACTCTGTTCCTTTTTGGTGCTCTTCCATCGGCACCTCGCTTATGTATGAAAAATCGCCTTCGCTGTAAATTTATCGCCGTTTGTTTCTATTTTCGTCCGCTTTCGCTTCTCGCTTCTCACATCTCGCCTGTCCGTGTGTACTTTTTGTTGTGCATTGCTGATAAGCGGCTGCCCAGCCTGCTCTTATCAGCCGAAATATGTATTGTACATAGTAGCCTCCTCCCTCCGTCGACAACTTCATGCGGTGCCATTCACCACCAACCTCAGCACCATCTTCTTCTTACCCCACGGCGGCGCACAATTCACACAAGATAAGCTTTCCGCCAAAACTTAATTCAAATTTGAACCTGTCGTTCGAATTAAACTTAAAGTAACTTATAATAAATGGACTCTCTAGGTCAGAATGTCTGTCGTCGGCTCAATTAATCGGCTCCGTTCATCGCTTTCTTATTCTAAAATAAAGATATAATTATAATTATTATAATAAAATAATTTAGTGATTTTACCTTGAAGAATTCCGGAGTAGCTTGAGTGTCGTTGTTGCGCACAGCGCTCATCATCAACATGATATGGCGAGCCACCTGTCGGGCGGAGCAGTCATCCGGAGCGGGACCATCCACATCTATTGGATTGGATGCTCCTCCAGCAACATTTGCATCGATCAACAATGGCATTGTGGTTTGGTTGCGAGCGTACGATCTATTATAGGAGCGGTTGTCCGTAAGATTGGAGACCGAGTCAATCAAGGAGGTGATGGTGCTTGAGAAACCCATATTGTTGCGCATTGCCGGAGGATTTTGTGGTATAGTCTGTACATTATGGTTCATTGGTACGTTGGCTGCTGACTGCTCCAAATTGTTATTCTCCCTGAAGGAGTTATATGCCGAGCGCATGCGTTGCTCCATGCTCGTGTTGCGCCCCTGCTGCTGGCCACGGTTCTGGTTAAAACCCGGCTTATTATAATTCCCATTGTGGTTGCGATTCCAATTGGGCTTATTGGGCCAATTTCTTTTCTGCCAACGGTTTTTGCAGCCGAGATCCATTCGCGACATCACGTTGGACTTTTGTCCAGCATTGGGCTGCGGTCGGTTGCCGTTATGGCGCCACTGTTGGGAGCTGGAGCTATCGCCCTTCCACGGCGACGACTCGTCGCAGTACGTCCTATTGAAGTCAGCCATCTCGTAATTAATCTGGCTGACGTTCGAATTGTAGTCGCTTTCGGCGCTGCCCTTCGGAGAATTCGTCACCGAGTCGGCCACTACAACTACCTCATCTTCGTCATCGTCACTGTCTCCTAGGTCTTTGTAAGACCTCAGGTGGCCTGCTTGGCGGTGGCCCACCTGCCGATGGACTGCTTGTCTAGCCTGGTCGTCCTGGTGCCGGGCTGCCTGGCGGTGGCCATCCGGGCGGCGGCTTCTGCCACTCGCCCCCGGATATCTCGCCGGTATGAGCGGCTTCGGATCAACACAGTCGGTATAATAGTCGTCTGTCGGTGCAGAAAACATAATTAGACGGGCATTCGCGTATATAATTACCTAGTAACCCACCCAATGACATAATCGATGCTACGGCGTTAAAAGTTGTCATTTTTTTGCCTAATCACTCTTCCTAATCTGTCAATAAATCAAGAAATCTGCAAATTAAAATACACAGTTTGTCAGAGAAAGCCTTCGCAGAAAACAGTTAGAATTGTCGCGCTGATTAGTGCTGGGTCGACCGTTCGTAAATGTATCGATACATCGATTGTATGCGTGAGCTTTTTTTTGAGGGATCACACTGGCCCCGTGTTCATAAGGATCCATTCTTGTATTTATGTGAAAATGTAGCATTTCTGATGGGGAGCCCAAACAATAAAAGCTAATCTTAAAAATATATAAAGCAAGTATCATTTTAAAATGATAATATCACTTTATTTAAAATAACTATCATTTTATTCATTACATTTTAATTTTTAAATATTAAGTTGAAATAAGGTACATTTCGTGAAAAGATGTATGTGCTCTATAAGCCCTAAAAATCCACAAATATTTTCACAAAAACAACATTATTCACAAAATCTAGAACATGAGCTTAAATTGACATGAAGTGAAAATATCGAGCTGTCACAATTTATATATGGGCCATGTTCAATGCTTTTGATATTTTTAAGCGAAATACTCGAAATACAACTAATAAGATGAGTTGATTTTCACTCCAATTTTATTTACTTATTTATTTATTTAATTTATATTTTTAGTTGCCAAGCTCTTAAGCTGATGGCAAAGTTAATCATATACATTTTATTTAATATATCGCCATATTGTCAAGAATAGAGCTGAGTGTTCCAACAATACTATTACGATACTATCGCTCCATAAAAATCGTCGCTCCAAAACATCGATAGTGCAGCCGAAAAGCATCCCATCTCTAATATCGATATTGCAATCGATTTTTTTCCGGCTCTACTCTACAGCAGCCAACTTAACTCGTGTCACTTTTGAAAAAACGTGGAACGAACATCTTCGTTCCCAAAATAGGCAAGCTAAAAATGTAAGTACATAGTATTAAATAAACCAAATAGCCGGCGATTGCAGCGATTATAACTGCGAATAGAGTTCGATTGGCTTGTTTGCAGAACTCAATGTTGCAAGATTAAGTTGTGGTGCGCAGGGCAATGCTCTTTACCGATTGCAACTCAAATTGCTGTCACGTGGTTCAGGATGCTCTGCAGCCTCGACAAATAACTAAATAATAGAAACCATGGCTAAATTGCTCGTTTGGTTTTATTACAGGTGATGCAAATATCTTGGGGTGCTGCGTCCATGTGCCGGCAACATGTGAAATGGTAAGTCAATAGCACACTTGACTACATATTGATTCCTACGCGCGAACACGAGTCGCTGGTGTAAAGAAACTCCACTTTAGCTAGTGCTTTTTTACTTGTTCGCAGATAAAATGTACTTTGCCCAAGCATAACCCAAATTTGAAATTCCTAAATTTGCGGTGCATATTTTTTTCGTGAAGCCGACATTTTAATTATCTATAAATACGGTTTTTTTTTTCATTTCTTGTGGAGATACTTATGTATGTACATTTCTTTTATTTACAGAAACAAAATGGAGATTTTCTTCCCAACACGTGCTCCCTGAAAATATGTTTTCTATAAAGGTATGTATACCTAATTTTTTTTAAGTCAAGGGATCTTGTGATGAATGAAACTTTCACCATCTTTCGACTGAAAAAATGTATTGATGCTATATAAGTTTTCACTGATTTAAAGCTGTAATTTTAAGTATTTTTTTTTATCTCGAATTTTAAACAAGATTTGCTCATTTTGGTATTTTTTAAAGTTTAAACTAATTATCTTTTTTCAGAAACGAAAACAAAATGGAGATGGGTTCTGCCTTTGCTTCTAGAATCAGGCTAATTAAAAGGTATGTACTTTTTAATTTAGACTTAAAGTCTGGCAGTACTTGTGATGAATGAAACTTTCACCATCTTTCGACTGAAAAAATTTATTGATGCTATATAAGTTTTCACTGACTGCCGCCAATGTCAGCAAATTTTTTGTAAACCCATTAAAAAACACGATGTAACACATTATTTTCTATATTCAATCCAGCAGGTGCAGCATGTATAAACCCGAGATGTGAAATATCCAATAAATAGATCAGAAAAGGTAATTAACAATTTAATAATTATAAAAAAGAAACAGCAATACTATGATGATCTTATAATCTATTTTCTGACATCTCTAATGAACCGTTGTGATTCAAAACAATTATAATTATTTACTGAAGTCTTACAACAAAATAAGAGTATTATATTTGTGTTAGACAAAACTGATGAGAACTTTCCTCACTTGCAGATCTTTTGGTGAACTAACTGGGAATGGAATGCCGCCGTGGAGACTAAACTTATTTAAAGAAAGGTAATTTATTGTTTAATTTAATCATTACCTCGAATTTCAATGATGCCTATAAACTTTCTGACATCTCTAATGAACCGTTGTGATTCAAACTATTTAAATATATTTTACTGATGATTTTTACATTAGTCTTGAAGAATATATCATATTGAGTCAACTAATTGTACGATTTCATTTTTTCTAGGGGCTCCACATGCAGATGTTACCGAGTATATCATGGATCAGGAGCTTAACCGAGCTAGGTTAGTACTCAAATAGTTTATTTTTCCTAATTTCAACTCTATGATGATCACTTAAACCATTCACAGACACCATATAAAAGTCAAGCGCTGACAAGCTTCTCCAATATTTTTTTGGAGATAGGGAGTCTTGCTTGGCCGGTTATGGGCCCTGGTTAAAAACTTGGCACTGAGTCTTAAAATATATTTAGAAAATATTCAAGCTTCCTGGCCAGCTTACTAATCATTGATTTTCCTATCTTTGCAGATTCGACGCGGAAGCCCAGAGTCCTCGGATTAAACTTGAAACATCCAAATATAATAAATAAAATAAACTTTCTTTCAAATGTTAAAAATCGTTTTTTACTAAATTTGCACGCTCTCGAAGGGCCAGCTCCTGGTCCTGCTTGGCGATCATGCGATCGCCCTTGGACTTCTTGCCTATGCCCAACTTGGGCAGGCCACGGTTCAGGCCCTCGAGGAGAACGCACGCCTTGCAAGGCTGCTGCGAGGAGACGAAACTGCACCGCGTGCATATTCCGCGCACGGGCTTCTTGACGGTGTCCTTGAAGCGCAGCTGCTCACCGGAGTAAATGATATCCATAATCACAGCGGGTCGCACCTTCTCCAGATCCTTGAGGAAGGCTCGGGCATGGCCACGATATGCGTTGGGGGCAAAGACGCACTCCGTCGAGAAATACACCAGCTTCTTGTAGTGAGCGTACATCACAATCTCCTTCTCGTAACTGTATTTGAGTGGCTTCACCCGGGGTATGGAGTCCTCGCCTCCTCCGGTCCGAATGTCCGTGCAGCGCCTCAGGCGAGCAGTGTCTCCGCGGAGCACGTTCATCAGCACCGTCTCTGCGATATCATCGGCATTATGGCCCGTGGCTATGCTGTCCACGCCCAGCAGCTTGGCTCCGCGATCCAGCGCCTGTCGCCGGAACACGCCACAAAACGTGCAGTTGTTGGAGCGCCCGATCTGCGCCACAATGCGGTCCATTGTCCAACCATACAGCTCCTCGTAGGAGAGGATCTTCAGGGGCATCTGGTAGTCGTCACGATTCTGTTTGACCGTCTCCAGACTGTCGTCCCGATAGCCAGTGATGCCCTCATCTATGGAGAGCAGCACCAGGTCCAGGCCGTAGTCATGACGCTCGTTCAGCAGTTTCAAGCTGGAACCAAAAGGGATAACGGCGATTAGAGGTGAAGGATGGGGGCAAACCGGCTACTTACACATGCGCCAGGACTGTGGAATCCTTGCCTCCACTGGCCGCCACGGCCACCTTCTCGCCACGCCGAAACAAATTGCTGGAGGAGATCGTGTGATGGATCTCGGACTCGAAGGCGGCAAAGAAGCATTCCTTGCACAGCGCATCGCCGGTTTTGGGGCGCTTAAAAAAACACAGGAAATTACCAGGAGTTACTTCGGGATGTAGTCAAGAACTCACCTTTAAGGCAGCTCGATTGCCGCACTGGGATTTGCAGTTTATGGGCATTTTAAATTACATTAATTTCACAATTTATTTACTATCGTGGTTTTGTTGCAGCTGTTTGACCCCTTTCAACACTGATTTTCTGCACACATTTTGCAGCACTAAACGAACAAATAAAAACATAAACATTACACGCAATGAGTGCCGCAAAGGAGTTAAAGGCCCTTCTTAAGGACATCCGGGAGACTATCAAGCTGGGCAAGCATGCCGAGGCCATACCCAAGTGCCAGGTGACATCACCGCTACAGGGTATCTGGTATTCTGTCATTTCAAAGCCGATTTTCACTGCAGCGCCTGCTGAAAGAGGATCCGAAAAACGCCATGGGCTACCTGTTGCTGGGCGCCGCCTACCAGAATCTGGACAAAGCGGAGGCGGCCAAGAACCTAAGGAAGTGCATAGAGTACACGGAAGGACCTCCCACAGCGGCGCTCCTGGGACTGGCCAACTGCGCGCCCAGCGGCGAGCTACCGGAGATCTATGATCAGCTGGCGGATCTGCAACCGTAAGGAACAGTGGGATAGTGAAGCTCTACTTTATCTTTAATTTGTAGAGAGCAATCCTTGGACTTTCTGGAGAAGCTTTTCACCCTGGCCTCCGATGCGAGTGTGGCTCCCGCTTGCTTTACCGTGCTGAAAAAGAGATCTCAGAACAAAGAGGACAAGAACTATGCCAAAATCCAGGAGTACCTCGGCCGCATATGGTTCGCAAATGATTTGGAAATCAGCCCAGAGGACACGCAACTAGTAAGTTAAGAGCGACTGCTAAATATGTACCTTTAATTCAATATTATTCCCATCCCAAGTACAAAGCAACGATGGAAGCTCTGCTGGTTACCTCGGACCCAAGTGCCCAGAGTGTTGTCTACAAGCGCTACCTGAAATGGCTGTACAAGGAGAAGGATTACATGTCCTGTGTGCGCCACGCCTGCAACATGGCAGCATCGCATCCCAAGGATGTCTACGGCTACGAGTGGATATGCAAGACGTACTGCGAGAACCACGACCAGCCCAACAGAGATCTCTGGCAGCAGGAACTGAAGCATCCCATCCAGGTGTACGTCGAGCAGTTGCTGGAACTGAATCCCAACTCCAATTTGGCTCTACTGATCCGGGCTCTGGATCTCTTTGCTGAGGGACAATTCGTCACCGCCAGACAGTTGGTGCTGCGGGCCCAGCAAAGTCATCCCACCTACAAGGAGACGCTGGAGCTGCTGGCGCGCATTCACATGGAGCTGGGTGCCTATAAGTTGGCCTTGCAGCTTTGGCAGCAGCTTGGGCAGGAACATGCTGCTTATGCCGAGTGCTTATCCCATGAAAAAGAGCCATCCAAGCTGAGGGAAGCGGTTAGGATGCTCGGAACACTTGAAAAGTCCGAAGGGAATGTCAAAGCTTTGGCTCGGTGAGATAGAGGAATCTTACTGGTTTTAGTACAGAAATTATCCATGAATTTCCCCCTACAGATGCTACTTCAAGCTGGGTGAGAAGGAGCTGCTACAGGAGTTACCATTAGATGAAGTCTCCAAGGCAGAATTTCTTCTGTGAGTAAAGATCAGTTGCCTTAAAGGTATCTTATAATCTTTCTTTAGATCCCCCACTGAAGCTGTTCAGGCCATTGGCAGCCACGAGTCCTTTGAGGCCCACTTGCTCTCTGGCAAGCTGCACTTGGAGCTAAAGAACTACACAGATGGCCTAAACTGCATACTGAAGGCCACTCGACTGCGTCCGCACTACGCCGAGTGCTTCGACTATCTGGGCAGGCTGTATCCGCTGGCCACGGGCGACTTGGCCCGAGCCCGGAAGTGCTACGAGAAGTGCATTAGCCTCAACGGCCTGGCTGAGGAGGCGGTGGATGCCCTGAGCTTCATCTACCAGGAGCTGGGCGAGGAGGAGCTGAACGAGACGTTGCTGCTGAACACCCTGCGGCATCTGAGCAGTGGGGAATCCATACGCCTGCAGTATAAGCTGGGACTGCACTTCCTGCAAGTGAAGAAGTGGGATAATGTAAGTGATTAGCTGGGGATATCTAAGGGAGAGTTATACTAAAGTTGTATTGCAGGCAATCCAATGCTTTCGCATTGCCATTAAGCACGACTCCCTCTGCATTGTATACTGGGAGTCGCTGGGCGATGCCTATGCGGCGCGTGGATCCTACAACTCGGCCATTCGGGTCTTCCAGAAGATACTCGAGCTGTGCGCGGACAACAGCTATGCCCTGCTCCAGATAGCCTCCATCAAAACGGTGAGGAGACAGCAAATGTAACTCTAATTTATTCATTTAAATCTGAATTTAAACTTGCAGACTATTCGCATGTATACCGAGGCCATTGAGGACTTTGACACGCTCTTGAAAAAGAATCCAACTTACCTGCCAGGACTACGAGGCGCTGCCGAGGCACACATTGGCTTGGCCAACAGTCTGAAGACTCAGAATTTGTACGGTAGGGCCAAGGAGCATTTCCAGCTGGCAGTGGGTCATCTCCAAAGGTTCGTCATGGCTAAGCCTTGCTCAAAATTAATTAATTCAAATGATTAATATATTTACAGCGCCTTTCTTCAGCCTGAGGCTCAGGGCATGATCTGGCTGTGGCGTCTTTCGGCCAGCGTGTTTGTTCAGACAGCCCAACTGCCTCTATCCCTGGCCAACTTGGATGTGGCCGGCAGCCTGGCCAAGCGTGAGGAGTCCATTGCTTATCTCTCACGCAAGGATCTCCTGCTGCTGGCCCAGCGCTTCTATTTGTGCGCCCTGAAGCTGAAGCAGAACACCTACCTGTGGTACGAACTGGCGCTGGCCAGCTACCACAGTGCCATCTACATTCCCGAGGAGGCCAAGAGCCACTTGGAGACGGCGGAGAAGGTGTGCAAGATGGCCATCAAGGAGCGCGGCAATCGCTGGCAGAATTGGAACCTTCTCGGCGTGATCAACATGCATCCGGAGCACGAGAGTCTGCCGCAGGCCCAGCACTGTTTCATTCAGGCGGTGGACCTGGAAAGGAAGTGTTACACGGCCTGGACCAATCTCGGGGTTCTCTACGTCAAGTTGAACGAAATAAGGCTGGCCAACGAGGCCTTTACCCGGGCCCAGCAGTCCAGTCCCATGTACGCCAACGCCTGGATAGGTCAGGCCATGGTGGCGGAGACAATCGGCGATCGCGAGGAGGCCTTCGATCTGTTCCGGCATTGCCAGCAATTCGAGTACCACCCGGAGGCGGCACTGGGCTTCGCTCACTGGGTGTGCGAGGTGCTCTCGGATCCCGAGTCGCGGTCCAAGCCGCACATCAGGCACGCCATCGAGCACATGTATGCGGATGTCTACGCCCTGGACGCCATCAACTGGTACGTGCAAAACGAGGAGACGGAGGCCACCATTGCCTCGCTCACGTTCCAGGGATTTCTGTGCGCCCGCCAAAAGCTGTACGTCCAAGCAGTCGAGGCCTTCAGCCGGGCCTGCAAGCTGTGCGAGCCTGGAGCGAATCGAGATAAGCTATACACCAATCTGGGTTACCTCTACCTGAAGCTCGATCAGCCGGATCAGGCGGTGAACGCCCTGAACACAGTGGCCCATGCCACATTCAAGCCGATAATAGGACTGGCCCAGGCTTACTACCGCTCGGGTCAGCTGCAGGAATCCTACTCGATCTACAACTCAGTGCTGGGCAACGTGGTGGGTCAGGATGATGACAAGGCGGCCACCATCTTGGTGGCAATGGCCTCCATGATCTACGCATTCCAGGGCGAGACGGACACCAAGACGCTGCTCTATCAGTGGTGGGTATCGCATAGTTTTTTTTACAAGTAGTTTATATATTTTGTTAATTAACGTAATCTTCAGTATCCTGTTGAAGGGAGTCCCCGTTCAGGCTTTGTACTCATCCTACGCCCTGGGCATACTCCACCGGGATAACGAGTTGAGCCGGACGATCATGACGGAGCTCAGAGCGTACGCCTTCAAGGAGGAGCATTGCGCCGATGTGTCCTACCTAACCGCCCACTATATTCTGATAAATGTAATAGAAACTAAATATGATCTTTGTGTGAATCTCATCCAAATAATTCTTTCAGGAGGGAGCCAGGAATGCCTTGTCTTATCTGCAGACCCGTGTCCGCATGTTTCCCCATTCTTCGGGTCTTCGCAAGGTCTTCCTCAAGTTTCTTCTGGACTATTTCGTGGAGGATCAGTTCTATCAACTGGCCACCTCAAATATGGCTCTAATAGCACTCAAGCTGCGGCACACCAATCTGCAGAATGGGTAAGATTGATACATTTTTGTAAAATAAGCTTTTTATTAATGTTCTGTTCTCTTAGCATTACGGCCAGTGAAGAGGCGGAGACGACAATCTATGCCAGCCAAGCGGTTAGTTCAGTGGACAAGGCCTGCTCCCTGAAGTTGGTTCAGAGCGCCATCCGACTGAACCCCACAGATCAGAAAGCCAGACAAATTCTCTCCTCCATAACAGCCCATTAAAACTGTGTTAAATTCTAAGAATAAAAAGAAAAAAAAAAAGATATTAAATTTAAATTAAAATTTAATTTAAAAAAAAAAATTATTTTAAAAAAAGTTAAAAAGAAAAACAAAAAATCCTTCGAGCCGGATTTGAACCAGCGACCTATGGATTTCTATTGCTCGTTTTGCCAACTACAGTCCACCGCTCTACCAACTGAGCTATCGAAGGTGTGAGAGAGGAATCGACAAATGCCTTGATAACCTATGGAGATAGCTTGTTTGATTAAATACAGCATAAAGTTTACTAAATTACTTTAATGCACTTAAAGTTCTATATGTATGAATCAATTCAATTTATTTCTTATAAAATATAATTGTTTTTACCGTAAACGGCTCTAGTACTGAAAAGCATCGGCAGTTTGCATTCAACAAATTGCAGTGTTGCGAAATATCCAAAGCCAGTGTGACCACAAGCATTAACGGCGCGGCCACACTGCGTCGGGGGTGAAGCCAAGTCGAAGTGAAAGAAAACCGAACAAAAAGCAGAAAATGTGTGTGAAATAGTGAAAATACAAACTAAATAGCAGCGCTAGTGATCGAAAGAGACAATGTGCCGAGCCATTAGTTGGAGATACTGCCCCAAATCGCTGTGAGAGTAGCGGAGCACCCGATGCGTGCACCGCCCTGCTTACCTGCATATGAAAACCTGCTGCTGCGGCCGTAATTACAGTTAGACACTAAAATAGCTGCACAGTCAGGTTGGGATTTGTGGTTGTTTGGGGAGTAGGGAGAAGGG
This sequence comes from Drosophila lacteicornis, assembly GCA_008044355.1. Taxonomy (NCBI): domain Eukaryota; kingdom Metazoa; phylum Arthropoda; class Insecta; order Diptera; family Drosophilidae; genus Drosophila; species Drosophila lacteicornis. Next base: position 73,286 of record VNKF01008192.1, read on the forward strand.
AGAAGGGGGAACCTGAGCGGGGATTGCCCACGCACGCTCGCCAATTGCAATGGAAAACGAATCCGTCAAGTCGGAACACAGTGGACGCTCCAGACGCTCGCGGAATCACAACAACAACGGCGGAGGGGGAGGAGGAGGAGGCGGCAACGGAGGTGGTGGTGGTGGTGGAGGCGGCAGCGTAAATAACGGCTACCACAGGGAACGCGACCGTTCGCGTCACTCACACCGCAGCACGCACTCGTCCAAGTCCGGGAAGGGATTCCAGCGCGGCGACATGGCGCCGTATCAGACCAGCGTGAATATGACAGGTTAGTTGTATGGTTTTGGCACTGATTTAAAGTTAATTTACCAATAATTACCCTACTAGATGACAGCCGCGATGGCCAGGAGGTCATAGAGGTGCAAATCCTGCCGCAGGACGAGAACTGGGGCGAGAACACCACAGCTGTTACGGGCAACACCTCCGAGCAGAGCATCTCAATGGAGGACATCAACAACATGTGGCACCGCGAGAACGACAAGGGCTTTGGCTTCGCCTGCCGCCGCTACGTGGAGTCCAGCTTCTACTTTCTGCTCGGCTGCGCCGCCTTCTTCTCGCCGGTGGCCATGGTGGTGATGCCGCACGTGGGCTTCTTCCCATCGGCCTTCGATCATACGGAACTGACGCAGACCGTGCGCACCCAGCTGCTGGCCTGCAGCGAGAAGTGCAAGGGCCAGCTGGTGTCGCTGGCAGCCCGACTGCTGCTCCTGGCCATCGGCCTGTGGGCGGTGTTCATGCGACGCACCTCGGCCAGCATGCCGCGCATTTTCCTGTACCGCGCCCTAGTGCTCCTGCTGGTCACCATCTGCACGTTCGCCTACTGGCTCTTCTACATCGTGCAGGTCACGAACGGGGCCAAGATCGTGGTGGAGACTGGCGGCGATCGCGTGGACTACAAGTCTCTGGTGGGCTATGCCACCAACTTCGTGGACACGCTGCTGTTCATCCACTATGTGGCCGTGGTATTGCTGGAGCTGCGCCATCAGCAGCCCTGCTACTACGTCAAGATCATCCGCTCCCCGGACGGAGTGTCGCGCTCCTACATGCTGGGCCAGCTGAGTATCCAGCGGGCGGCCGTGTGGGTGCTGCAGCACTACTACGTGGACTTCCCCATCTTCAACCCCTATCTGGAGCGCATACCCATCTCTGTCTCCAAGTCGCAGCGCAACAAGATATCCAACAGCTTCAAGTACTACGAAGTGGACGGAGTGAGTAACTCGCAGCAGCAGAGCCAGAGCCGGGCCGTGCTGGCGGCCAATGCCCGTCGACGGGATTCCTCCCACAACGAGCGTTTCTACGAGGAGCACGAGTACGAGAGGCGGGTGAAGAAGCGTCGCGCTCGCCTCATTACCGCCGCCGAGGAGGCCTTCACCCACATCAAGCGTATCCACAACGAACCCGCTCCGGCCTTGCCGCTCGATCCACAGGAGGCTGCCTCCGCCGTATTCCCCTCAATGGCCAGGGCCCTGCAGAAGTATCTGAGGGTAACGCGTCAGCAGCCACGGCACACCTTTGAGAGCATCCTGAAGCATCTGGCCCATTGCCTGAAGCATGATCTGTCGCCACGCGCCTTTCTGGAACCCTATCTGACCGAGTCGCCGGTAATGCAGAGCGAAAAGGAGCGCCGCTGGGTGCAGTCGTGGTCGCTGATCTGCGATGAGATCGTCTCTCGGCCCATTAGCAACGAGTGCACGTTCCAGCTGATCCAGAACGATGTCTCCCTTATGGTCACCGTCCATAAGCTGCCGCACTTCAATCTGGCCGAAGAGGTAGTGGATCCCAAGAGCAACAAGTTTGTGCTCAAGCTGAACTCGGAGACGTCCGTATGACACCACCACCACCATCAGCAGAACCACAACGGTCCGCCGATAATAACGCCCACGCACAGCAACCAGACGCAGTCCTCCTACCTGCATGTGTTTGTTTGATGACCCAGTTTCCTTTCTCACCACATTTCCAGCCTCATTCCCCCTTTTATTTCGATTTCAAAGGTTCTTATTAATCAAAATCAATCAAATTTTACAATCAAAATCCATTTTTAATCCAAAAATCCGAAAGGAGACATTTTATAAATCAAAAAACTATCGAGAACCTTGAAATCAAATATCATTGCTTGTTTCCAAGCGAAACTAAAGATTATCAGTACTTATCAGCTATAAACTCGAACTAATTGCCAGTATATCAATGCTCAAGAGCCCAGTGTATCATCCTAAACCGACTCGAACACATATCACACGACCCTTTGATAAGCAAACATGACTTACAAGTTCCCAAAGTATTAATTATAAGAATGATGATGATCACCAGATATCGAACTCTTCAATGCAGCTCTTTTATACAAGTTTTTATTTTAGGAAATATATATTACATATAGGATAAAAGTAGGGCTTAATCGTTTCGAAAAATAACCAAAATTATTCGTCACGCTTAGGCCCCAATCAGAGAGCGAGAGATGTATATTCCAGATGGAATTTTTATAGGTAGGACTCGGACTTGCGCCAAAAGTGGAGCATCATCCTCCACTCTGGGCGCGACTCGGATCAGATTTTACAGACAGACGCACAGCAGATTTTTACAAGCCGAACTAACTGAGAAGAAGCGACTCAACTACAACTCGAATGCAACTGATGACAAATACATACTTTAAGCAAAGACTGCCTGAGAAATATGCATTTTATACAGAACAAAAATTGCCAACAGCCACTAGCATAGCAACCACTTATATACTTATATATATACAGAAGGTCGTGTATTTTTAGACACAAAATTCTAGTGATAAGGACCCCCCCCGGATTCGTATTCCCAATCTATACCTATTTACACAAACTACTTACTTAGCGAACTTTTGCTTGAGGTTTGAGTTTACTTTCGTTTCTAGCTAAATGCTTTTCGACAAAGCACACTCTTTTTACATAAATTATAATACAATCCTGTAGCAATTAACTAAAGCAATTGGAGAGCCAACCCACACATACCATATTTATTATTATATTAACTTTCAAACTAAGCTGTAACTGTTGTAACTGTAATTAATGCTTATGAAACCAACCATATATGCCGTAAAAATAAATTGAGCCCACTTTTTTAACAGCTTTATATACGAATGTGTTTTGTTTTTTTCCGTTCTATGATGACGCAAAGTGTGGCGGCACGCACATTATTAATTCATCCAATCGACCAACCAGTTCCTGACGACTGCTGATAGCCCAGAATCGACTGATTTACCATATGTACATAGCCTATAAGAACCATAAATGGGGGGGGGACTTGATTTAATCGCTCATCAATCAATCGGTCGGCCGAGTGGATTTAGATTCATCAATATCGCTGACACTCGAGTTTCCCCAGATAACACTAACAAAGGCAATTAATTCAAGTGTGCTTCCGCCACACCCGATGTCCCATTCTCCCATTCTCCCATTTCATCACCAGATAAGGAGAGACTAGTGCAACTCGAGCGATTCTGGGTAGCTGGTGCGCCTGGTGGATGGTAGTAGGTAGCATTCGATTTATTTACATGCCCTTCTTTTTCATAAATAGTTGTCTATAGTCTAAGTAGAGTATAGTAGTAACACATCGAATATATCGGCTAATGGCTAAGAGTCAACGGCTTGCGCAGCTCGCAGCTTTTTGGCTTGTGCGTCAGTGCTGTTGGTTGGTTGGTTATATGAGAACTAATAATTTTAGCCAGGTCAACACATGTTCAGTGCATCGTCAAAAGAGCTTCGTGCCCCCCCGCTCCAGATTAGTCCTTCTTGCGCTGCAGCCCGTTCTTGTCCGGCTCGTAGAACTCCTCGACAACGGCCTCCACCATGGTGTGCATAGTAGTGGTCAGCTTGGCCCAGTTCTTCTCGTCCGGCTTGCCACACATCTCGGCGTAGTACTTCATCTTGGGCTCGGTGCCGCTGGTGCGGAGAGTGACCACCAGGCCGTTCTTAAAGGTGAACGTGATCATCTGGGAGCTGGAGCTGGTCGGCAACGTCGCCTTCTTGTCGCCACTGCTGCTGTCGTAGCCCGTGGTCAGATCGCGAACGCTCTCGATCTCGTACTCGCCGTTCATGATGCTGGTCGGATAGGTGTCGGCCTTGCCCTCGTCCCAGGTGCGCAGGCGCTCGAAGATTCGCTCGATAACCGGCGGACAACGGCAGATGACGTAGGAACAGATGGTCGTGTGGAAGCCGTAGGTCTCGTACAGGTCACGCAGCTTCTCCTGCAGCGTCATGCACATCTTGCAGCGCAGATAGTTCGCCATGGTGGCCACGTGGGCGGCAGCACTCACTCCATCCTTGTCCAGCACGGCCGTGCCGACCATGAAGCCGATGGCCTCCTCAAAGGCAAACAGTACTGTCTTGCCAGCCGCCTGCTGCTCAATGGCCTTGTTGCCCATCCACTTGAAGCCCGTCAGGGTCTCGAAGAACTGGAAGCCCTCCCGCTCGGCCATGGCCCTCAGAATCTTCGAGCTGACCGTGCTGGCTATCATCACGAGGTTGCTCACGTCACAGTCAGGATTGCGCATCTTGTGCAGCTCCAGTGCCCACCACCCAAGCAGGGCGCCCACTTCGTTGCCGGTGAAGAGCTTGTAGCAGCCATCCTCCTTCACTTCGGCCACTGCCAGGCGGTCGGCGTCCGGATCGTTGGCCAGAATAATTTGGCTGCCGTTGGCCTTAGCCGTCCTGATGGACAGGTCCAGGGAGGTCTTGCCCTCCTCCGGATTGGGCATGGGCGTGGTGGGGAACTCCGGGTCGGGCTCCTGTTGCTCGCACACCGAAATGAACGGCTTGAGATTGATCCGGGCGAAGGCCTGCTTCACGAACTCATAGCCCACGCCATGCATGGCCGTGTAGGTGTAGGAGTTCGGGCACCTGCCGTTGACTTCCAGCAGCTGGCAGGGCAAGGTCTTTTTGAGGGCGTCAAAGTAAGGCGGCACCACGATGTCGTAAGGATCGAGGAGGCTGGAGTTACCGCACATCGCCGAGTCGTCCCACGAAGAGGCCTTGGGCTCCAGATTGTTCATGATCGACTCCTGGATGCCCTCGTCATGCGGCGGTATGATCTGGGCTCCATTGCTCCAGTACACCTTGTAGCCATTGTCCTCCTTGGGATTGTGGGAGGCGGTCACCATGACGCCGGCCAGACACTGCAGCCGCATAATGGCGTACGGCACCATGGGCGTGACCACGTACCGCTTGTACTGCCACACCTTGAAGTCGTTGTTCAGAAAGACAATGGCCGACAGCTCGGCGAAACGGTGGCTATTGTACCGACCGTCGTACCCAAAGACAATGCCCCGCTCGGCCCAGGCCTCGGGATCCGGATACTGCTCCTTGATGTACTCGCACAGCCCCTGAGCCGTCCTGGAATGGGATTCGGTTAAGGCACGCCCTCAAAGGATGCTCGCTGGACACACTTACTGGATGACCACTAGTTCGTTCATCGAATCGAAGCCCGCCCGCATGACGGCTCGCAATCCTGCCGTGCCAAAGGTGATCCGGTTGCACAGTCTCTTGCGCAGCCTGTTCAAGGAACAAAGTTAGCCAGATATTCGCGGAATTTTGGGGGATTAGCTAGCTTACGTGTCCCAGTCGCGGGCACGAACGGCGTCCATGATCTGGCAGGCGGTGCTGGGGCACTTGTCCCACCGGATCCATTTGCGGATCTGGTCATCCAGCTCCTGGTCGCCCGAAAGCTGCATGTTCCTGATCTCGCACATCATCTGGCCCACAGGTTGACACATGGCGGCTAAGTGTTATTGACCGAAAGATCGCGCACTGCGGAAAATGTGTGTTTATTTCGAATTTTGAGAACGATGAGTGCCAAAAGAATTGAGGAAAAAAGGGAAAGGCAGGCAGGCAGCTGCTTTCTGACAGTGATGTCACAGCCCGGCGGCAACGAGGAAAAACACACGGAACTGAGGCTGCTGTTGGAGCGGCGATTACCGAGCGACTGCTGGGGGTGATCTACGGATTGATAACGTTCTGTGGCGGCCACATACACACAAGCTACAGCTACCACGCCCCCTTTCTCGTGCGGCAAAATTTTAACAAGCACGCCCGGCAGTTTTGTGAAGCGTGTAGAGATGGCGTCTCCAGCGCGATAGTTACTATCGAATGGAACTATATATCGCAAAAATGCAATATGGAATGTTCTCAATTATTTTATTTATTTTATTACCGCATGTTAACAAAGCCTTAGTTTAAACATTTCTGCCTATTTCAATTGTTGTTTAGATGTTTTAAAGATTTCCGAAACACCATAGCCAGCGTGACTAAATCTAGCTCATCCCTGGTAATTTCATTGAAGCCAAAACCTTATTTTTCGCCCGGCTTCGCCACCTAATTAAAACACCGTTTTAGGTATTGAGGCCGGAATCAACTATTGTAAGTTATGTGACATAAAATGGTGTTTACGAACACACTTCTTTTCTTAAATTCATGAAATGCATGCATGAATTCGGCTCCGCATAAACTCAGAAAATATAAATCGATGTATCGGGTCTTCCAAAAACATAAACTATCGATAGTGACATCGGTGATTTTGCAGCTCTACTGGCCCAGACGCGAAAAGAAAAAAAATAAAACAATTTGATTCCGGTGCCCAAGTTGTATTATTAATCCAAAAAATGGCCGATGTGTTGGATATAGACAATGCTGAGGAGTTCGAGGTCGACGAGGACGGCGACCGTAAGTATACACAGGGATAATTGCCTTCCTGCCGGTCTCATGCTTTCTTTTCCCCTCCCACGCCGCAACTCTGCGCCGTGCACCCTACACCGCATACAGAGGGCATAGTGCGCCTGAAGGAGAAGGCAAAGCACCGCAAGGGCCGCGGTTTCGGCAGCGACAGCAACACGCGCGAGGCAATCCACAGTTACGAGCGGGTCCGAAACGAGGACGACGATGAGCTGGAGCCAGGCCCACAGCGTTCGGTGGAGGGCTGGATTCTGTTCGTGACTTCCATACACGAGGAGGCGCAGGAGGATGAGATCCAGGAGAAGTTCTGCGACTACGGCGAGATCAAGAATATCCACCTTAACCTGGATCGCCGGACGGGCTTCTCCAAGGGCTATGCCCTCGTGGAGTACGAGACACACAAGCAGGCGCTCGCCGCCAAGGAGGCGCTGAACGGTGCCGAAATAATGGGACAGACCATCCAGGTGGACTGGTGCTTCGTCAAGGGGCCCAAGCGGGTGAAGAAGTCCGACAAGCGCCGCAGATAGATAGACCCCGCAGAACTCCCGGCCAAACGAATACATTTTTAAATTAGTTTAATGCATAGGCAACCGTACAAAGTTTGTATGAATGGAAATAAAGGTAACTAAGATCCTAAAAACTATCCTTTTATTGCAATCAATAGGTTACAAATTGTATAAAATAGCTCTTACATTAGTTTTTGTTTAAACCACATTTATGGACTTCTTGGGCTACTACTTCATCTTCTTCTGGTGCAGGAGATGCTTCCTAAGCGCCTGCTGCTTGTCCTTGAAGCTCTTCTTTACCTTGGAGCGCGCCTTGTGGCGCAGCATGCCAAAGTTCTTGGTCTTGCGCTTCTCGCGATTCGTCTTGGAGCAGTGCTCGTTCACACGCCCATCCTTCCAGCCGAAGCGCTCGCGATCCTGCCGGCCCGCCTGCACAGTCTCCAGGCGCGACTCCTTATCGTGCTTGCGCTTCTTGTAGATCATCTCGATGTTGTTCAGCTTGACGAACTCGGCCCGATCCTGCTCCAGCGGTCGCTTGCGGGCACTGGTCACGGTCTTCTTCAGATTGGCCGCATTGATCCGCTTGAAATCCTCGTCCGTGAAGATGCGGGTAAGGGCGAGTTCTTGGGCAGCCTCCTTTTGGTTGAGGATTTTCGCATTCTTCTTCTCCTTTTTCGCTTTAACCGACTCTTCTCCACTCTCCACGCCCTCGTCTGAGTTTTCTCCATTCTCCTCTTCGTCGTCGCTGTTGTCCTTGTCTTCATCCTCATCCTCATCGTCGTCGTCCTCTTCATCATCCTCTTCCTCGTCGTCATCCTCATCAGCGCCGCCTCCCTCGCCATCGCTGTGCGCGACATTGACCCATTCCCCGTCGTTGGAATCGGTGTCTTCGTCGCTGTCAATGTCAATGGTCTTGGAGTCCTTGAGCAGAGCCTCGGCGCCCAGCACAGTGTCGTGAACTTCGCGATCTCCGTAGGCACGAACCTTGCGTTCGGCCTGGGCCTCCGTCTGCCTGCCGCGGTCCTTCTTGTGCAGCAATTTCGGCAGCTGCTCCCGGTAGAGTGTGATCAGCGAACGGGCCGCCATCATTACGGACTTCTCCTTGTACGTTTTGTACATGGCCAGGTCCTGCAGCAGATCCTCGCCCATGGCTAGCGGGCAGCGCATGCAAATCTCACGCGTGGCATTCAGGCCAATGGCCATCACATCGCTGGAGTTGCGCTCCGTGATAAAGTTATTGGCGATTGTTTTTAGAATGGGCTCAATGATGTCACCGGGCACCAGTTCGTGGGACGCCTGAGCGGCGAACTGGAGCACGCGAGTCACCTGCCGCTGGTGGGGCTGCAGGAAGCGCGTTATGTACGGATAGAAACCGAATAGAAACAGATCGTGGATGCCGATCAGGCGTGAAATCACGTCCAGGTGCATCAGCTTAACCTCGAACCGCTCGTTGCTGCCCTGCAGCTGCTTAAAGAGGCCCTCGGCCATGCCCTGCGGATTGTGAACGAGGTGAATGCCCGAGAAATTGAATGCCGGCGCATTCTTTTTCTTCTTCTGCGCCTTCACAGCCTGCTTCTTGATCTGAGCCAGCTGCTTCTGACGCTTCTTGGTCTTCTTGTTGACCCGATTGGCCATCAGAGCTCCCTTCAGATCTATCTCATTTTCGCTGTCAGAGTCTGAATCCTCGTCCTCTTCGTCGTGGCCAAGGAAGAACTTCAGGGAGGTGACCAGAACCTTGGTCACCTTGGAGAAGCAGCCAACGGTGGCAATAACGTTCACCGTCTTGGTATCATTCCAGATGTTCTTCTTGTACAGCTCTATCATGATATCGGCGGACATCTTGGCGGCCTTGGGATTGGCGTCCTTCAGCATGGAGTACATAAAGGCTTGCAAGCTCTATAAGGACATAAGAGATAAACTAATGAGTCCTACATGGAATCTGAAATTATTTCTTACCGAATTAAGCTTCATATTCTTGTGCTTGGCATTCATGTTCTTTATGTCGGTCACGATGTGCGTCTGCAGAAAGGTGCGCAGATTCTTGTCCGGACACCGCAGCAGCTGAAAGAAGAGCTCCAGTATGTCCAGTGCCGGCACCAAGTTCTTATTTCTCAGCAAGATCAAGGCTTTGACGAAGCAATTCCTCATGGCCGGATCCAGCACTGTGGCGTAGTTCTTCAGCAAATCGGACAGGCGCTTGGGAAACTGCTCACACGCAAGCGGATAGCACTGGGCCACCTGGGCAACGAACATGACGATGTCATCCAGGGATTTGTTTTCCTCGCTGGGATTGAGGGCGAAAACCTCCAGCAGGCTGAGAAAGTGCTGGTACTGGATGTGAAACTCATCGCTGTACGACTCCGGATCCCGCTTGATCAGGTTCTGCAGCTGCGGCAGGTTCTCCGGCAGCTGGTTGTTGTTGGGCCGCACCATGGTGAGCCGTGAAATCTATATAGAATCTACTACGATCTTTTCCAACCACGTTCGAGGAAACATCAAATGCACGTGTGGTGTGTGACCAATGGTGGATGCAGTGGAAATACCCTACTTAACTTTAAATAAATACTTTGCACACAGGAAATCAAATATTTCAGCTTGTAAATATCTGAAATGGTAGGGTTTTTACTTCAGCTAACAGAACTAGAGGTGTTTACAAAGTTAAAACAATTGTTTAATATCCAGGGTTCTTCGCTTTTAAAAATCCCGATTCAATAAACAGGTAAGGTCACATTAACCGCGCAGTGTTGCACAAACAGCTGTTGGCGCTGCGCTTTGGGCGTTTTCCAGCACACCCACGACAAGGCAACTACCAACGAAGAGTTAATTTTCTCTCTCGTCTGACGACAAAATGATGGAACTGCACTCGAACGACGTTGACCTGGAGGACGGCGAGGTAACCAATCGCTACCTATCGATCCCTTAGTAATCCGCCTTCCGTGCCCTGATTAGCTCTCGGATAGCGATGATGATGGCGTTTATACGCCATTGCAGCGTCCCGCAGGTGCCGAAAAAGTCACCAGCCCCCTTACCACCTGCCACCAGATCCAGACGGCGCTGGAGGACGAGTCCCAGACCAACAGCGACTCCTCCTCGGCCGAGTCCTCCGAGGATGGCTGCATCAAGAAGATCCGAACGGACTCCACCGGAGGCAGAGGTAGCGGCAGCGGCAGCCATAAGAAGCGGAAAAAGCGCATCCAGCGCACGGTGATGCGGCGAGTGCCGCCCACGGACGCCGACATGCAGCCTAATCGTACCCGCTTCAAGAAGTACAACGTGTGGACGGCAGCGTTGCAGGAGGACGCTCTTAGCGAGAATATGCGTGGGTGCGATGTCACAAGGAGCGGCAGGGATCGGAATGTGGAGAACTACGATTTCTCGCTCCGGTATCGGCTCAACGGTGAAAATACGCTGAAGCGCCGACTCTCGAACTCATCGGACGACGGTGGGGAGTCCTCGCATCCGGCTCATAAGCGCGGACGTCCTTCCAGTCGCCCCACAGAGGAATATCCACAGCGAGGGGCGGTTAAAAGCCGACTGGGCCACAGATCGCGGAGAGGCACATCCTCGGCCAGTGGCTCTTCGGACTCTAGCGAGGCGAGGCACATCCTAGATCTAAGAGATGTGGCCGGACGCGATCCCTCAGATGTGGCCACTGAGATGGCTAGCAAGCTGTTCGAGGAGAAAGACGAATTACTGGGTGAGTTGGAAGTTAACTAGGCTTCTAATGCTCTCTAATCGATTTGGATTTATTTCCAGTTCGGGTGGTGGAAGTGCTTGGCATGGATTTGCCCCTGGAACTATATAAAGAAACTCAGCGCATCGAAGCCGATGGCGGCATGATGATCAAAGTGAGAGTAGCTTAGCACAGGAGAAAATATATTATCTATCGATTTGATTCCTTCACAGAATGGCAAACGGAGACGTACACCGGGCGGTGTATTCCTGTTCCTGCTGAAGCACCACAATAATATCTCACAGGAGCAGCAAAAGTCAATTTTCAACGAGGAACGCCACAGCGTGATCAAGTCGCGGAAGCAGATCGAAACGCTGATGCGGGACCGAAAAGTGGAGGAGCTAAAGAAGTGCCTGAGCAAGCAGAGCACCGAGCTGCCAACGCTGAGCCAACGGAAAGAGCACTATATGCAGGGCGACGAGCGGAGCCCCGAGAGTCAGCCGGGAAATTGTAAGGGATCCAGAGTTGAAAATCCTTCTGTAATTAATTGCCCCCTTCTCTTCACAGTGTCGAATCCGCCGCCATCACCTGTCGGAGCTGGGCAGGAGCAGGACAGTCCAGAGTATAAGACACACGAGATCAATATTAATCTAGTAGACAACTCGGATTTACCATCCACATCGAAGGCTGCGGCAGCGGGTCAAGGAGCCGTGGCACTCAAGGAGTTAATTAGCTACGACGACGACTTTCTGGATGTTAATTGCGGGGAAATGGACTTCTTCTAGGCCAACGCCAAGCGCTGAGCCCCCTTTTATACCACACACGCATAGTTAGACCCATATTTGTACAATTAAATAAATGCCTAGCGAATTAGGACTCTGATAATGTAACGTATAATTTATAAACAAACGCAGGCGTTAGGGTGTTTTTCGGTCAACTGCTTGGCAGCTCTGGTCATCGATTGTTTGTGAATCGCTAGTGCTTACCAACACTACGCTGGGTACACTGGTCACTACAAGCGGAGACGCCGCGTTAAATATTTTTTGTTGTGCTTGCGAACGTTAAAAAAACCGCGGAAGTTTATTGTTTTTATGTGCCCTCGAGTCTGCAACTGCTTTGCTGACTGCGCAACGCCGTAAGGATAGAAAATAACAGTAATGCGAAAGACCCGCTCGCAGACGGCTCGCACGCAGGCGGAAAATGCCGCTACTTCTACGGGGCCCGGACAGCAATCAGCAGCGTTGGTGCCGACAGCAGTGAACACCTTTGATGCGGGCAAATACAAGGTGCGTTTCCCCCTCTCCCTTTAATTCAGCAGTTTGACATATAAAACAATTTTCCTTAAATATGGGTTGATTGATAAGCAGAGTGACCGCAGGAAAACCAGTGTGACCTGGTGGCCGCGGGGCGAGGGCAACCCAGGTGAAAAGTAGAAGCCTACGGTCGCTTTGCAACACTGTTATCCGCCATATTTCTTCAGACCGTGCGGACAAAACAAAATTTGTGGGACAAAAAAAAAAGGCATTTGTGCGGTCGTTTGTTATACGGGTCTGTCGAAAAAAAAGCTGCCTTATCGCGCAAACCTGTCGTCCTTAACATTATCTGTGAGCCGTTGTAATTAGCCATTAGAAGCGGATCGGTAACCTGAAATGAGGCACTTTCCTTAAACGCCATGTTTGCCCAGCTAGGTAATGATTTGGTGGCATGCGACAGATTCGAACCTGTCAGGTCCCTGACAGAAGCGAAGTTTGTGTAGTCACAAATTTTCACAGTCTTTCAAAGATCACAGTCCCGACTAGGTGAAAGCACATTCTCGCAGGATGAGCATTTTAATAACGCCGGACGCCCTTTCGCCGAGTACAATGGTACATACACAAGCGTCGCGTAAATATGTGCGAAAACGCGTACTGTTTTGCACGGTGTATTTTTGCACACATTTGTGTAAGCGCGCGCTTGTGTGTGTGTGTGAATGGGCGCTTGGTGTGAAGTCCCGCTATTCCGACACGGACAACTAACCAATTTTCGTTCGTTTTCTCCGCCATTTTTGCCATTTTCAGGAATGTGAGCAAATGGTGCAGATGCTACGTGTGGTAGAGCTGCAAAAAATCTTGTCGTTTCTGAACATCTCCTTCGCTGGACGAAAAACCGATCTGCAGAGCCGCATCCTGTCCTTTCTGCGCACCAACTTGGAACTGCTCGCCCCGAAGGTCCAGGAAGTCTACGCCCAGTCTGTGCAAGAACAATCTGCCACGCTGCAGTACCTAGACGCAACAACAAGGATGTACTCACACATCCAGCTGCCGCCCGCCGTGCAGCAGAACCAAATGGGACTGGTGGGCGGCGGGCCCGGCGGCCAGGTGCCGGGTGGCCAAATGCCCGTTGTCGGCGGCGCTCCCTTCCTGCCCACGCACAGCATTAACAACACGCTGCCCATCCATCCGGACGTTCGGCTGAAAAAGCTCGCCTTCTACGATGTGCTTGGCACACTGATCAAGCCATCGACGCTGGTGCCTCGCAACACGCAACGGGTCCAAGAGGTACCCTTTTATTTCACATTAACGCCACAGCAGGCAACCGAGATTGCCTCTAATAGGGATATCAGAAACAGCTCCAAGGTAGAGCACGCCATCCAGGTTCAACTGCGCTTCTGCCTGGTGGAGACCTCGTGCGACCAGGAGGACTGCTTTCCGCCGAATGTCAACGTGAAGGTTAACAACAAGCTGTGCCAGCTGCCTGTAAGTATCCATCGCACTCTTTACCCGGACAAAGTAACAACTAGCTTGTGTTTTTACAGAATGTCATTCCTACAAACCGACCAAATGTGGAGCCGAAGCGCCCGCCGCGTCCCGTCAACGTCACCTCCAATGTGAAGCTGTCGCCGACCGTCACCAACACCATCATGGTGCAGTGGTGCCCGGACTACACGCGCAGCTACTGCCTGGCTGTCTACTTGGTGAAAAAACTCACATCGGCACAACTATTGCAGCGAATGAAGACAAAGGGCGTCAAGCCGGTAGACTACACACGGGCCCTGAGTAGGTTTCCTTTTACCAAAAATAGTGTATGATGCATAAGTAATGAATGATTTTGCAATTCCTGCAGTCAAGGAGAAGCTGACGGAGGATGCAGACTGCGAGATTGCCACAACAATGCTTAAGGTATCCCTCAACTGCCCGTTGGGTAAGATGAAGATGCTGCTGCCGTGCCGTGCCTCCACCTGCTCGCACCTGCAGTGCTTCGACGCAAGTTTATACCTGCAAATGAACGAGCGCAAGCCCACCTGGAACTGCCCTGTCTGCGACAAGCCGGCCATTTACGACAATCTGGTCATAGATGGGTAAGAAACGCTGCCTAATTATGTGCCAGCTGAACGGTGCTAACCATATCTTTTTCCATCACAGGTATTTCCAGGAGGTGTTGAACTCGACGCTGCTCAAGAGCGATGACACCGAGATCCAGCTGCACCAGGATGGTTCCTGGAGCACACCAGGGTTGCGTAGCGAGGCGCAGATCCTAGATACTCCATCAAAGCCAGTTCAAAAAGTTGAAGTCATATCGGACGATATAGGTGGGAGTAGTACTCAAGCCGATTTATGTATTTGGTTATTAACTAGGTTATCCTTTCCTTGCAGAACTCATCACGGATGATGCCAAGCCAGTGAAGAGCGACTTGTCCCCGGCCCCGGATGAACAGCCAACGTCCACGTCGAACAGTGAAACTGTAAGTTGTGAGCCCAAGTGTGCGAGTTTGCTTACTCTTACTTATTGCCTTTGATCATCAATGCAACAGGTTGATCTGACGTTGAGCGATTCCGACGACGACATGCCGCTGGCCAAGCGTCGTCCACCTGCCAAGCAAGCCGTCGCCAGTTCCACGTCGAACGGCAGCGGTGGCGGCCAACGTGCTTATACGCCGGCACAGCAGCCGCAGCAATCTGGTACGTTGGATCCATTTATGCAATAAGTAAACCATAATACTGTATAGCCAAGAATCCCTTATATTTATATATATATTTACAAAGTGCTGATTGTAGACCTTAGGTTTAACGTAGCTTAAGGAACCATACACACATCCCACATCCCACATCCCAAGCACTCACACTCCTCACTCACGCATTAAGCATTTCAAACAGAGAGAAACTGAATCCTTCCACCCAGGTGATGCAGGTTTGATGCAGAAAATACTTCAATTGTGAAGTCCGTGAGGTGTTTTAAATTGTTTTAAATTTAACATTGGAAACAAGGTTCTATTAGTTAGGATTTACCATTTCCTCATCGCACATTTTGTGTCCTAATTTTAGCTAGCTTCCTTTTTTGGGTTTTTAAGCGATTCCCAGTCCAAAATAGTCCCACTTTAAGCTTGTTAGCATTTTAATCGAGAAAGATGTTAGAGATGCCCTTCCTTAATTTGATTGTAGGCTAAGTAGACAAAGAGTTCGCTCCCAGGGCTAGGAGAAGAGCTTGATTTGTTTTATTGTCTCCGCTTTCTTTGCTTGCATTGTAGATGTGAATGTTTTTAAGGCACCCTCCAAAGCGGAGTTGATTTACCAACGTGTAGATAGGCATTACTTGGACAAATGGCTCCGATCACGGTAGGTTTCTTTCCCATCAAAGGATCAGAGGCGCCCGTCCCCATACTGTACTGTATCCCCGAACATTCTTGCAGAAAACCCAAGCCCGACAGCTGCAGGCGCCCCAAGGTGGGATGAGCAGCGCGCAGCTAACTCTTTTTGGTTGACTCCAACAACCCCGAATTTTATTGTCACACGTGTTCCTCTCATGTTTCTTTTATTGTCAATGATTATTCCAAATATTATGCCATGCAATTGTACACCCGTATTTATGTGAAAATCTTAATAAATCAAAAAGTAGCTCATTAGTCGAGGCCTATTTTTTTTTCGTTGGATTGCTGTTGTTGTGTTAACCTCTCATGCTGATATGATGATGATTATTATTGAACTAACTGAAGTAACTTGTGCATTTCTTTGTCTTTTCTTTTTCTCCCTTCTTCTCTTCTTCCCCTGCTCTCTCTTTTTGTGTGTCCTTGCCGCCGATGAAACTCGTAGAGTCCCCAGACCTGCAGCAGGCCCGCCACCAATCGCCGTCAGAGATGCAGCAAGTCTTAGACCAGCAACTGCAACTGCAGCAGCTGCAGCAGCAGCAGCAGCAGCAACAGCTCGAACAGCCGGGAACGGCAGCAGCCGTTCATGCCTCCCTCCTGGAATCGTTGGCTGCTGCGGTCGCGGATCAAAAGCATTTCCAACTGTTGGATCTGGCTGCGGTTGCGGCTGCTGCAGCTGCCACGGCCTCCGCGTCCTCCTCCTCCGGCCAGAGTCAGAATGGCGGTCCCTAGGCAGGGCCATCCTACACATCCTACCACGCATCCATCGCACATCTCACAGCCTGCACTCCACTCTCACGGCCATTAAGTCTTTGATTCCGTTATCGTTCGCTCTCCTTTCTCCGCCGGCTGGCCCACGACCAGACCTTACCTCAGAGGCTATAGCTATGCTGGCACTCCATTCCATCACTCTCTCTCATACGCTCTCAATCGCGATCCATCGCAAACAACCAACTGATGCTCGTAATTCTTGTGTGTTGCAGGACGCAGGCAGAACAGACAGGCTTTATAGGAGTGGGTCCAGTGGGCCCCAGTTCCAGTTCCCGTTCCCCAGTGGCAGGTACCGATCGGCCAGATCATTGTTACTGCCGCTCCCTCTCAGTTGCCTTACCCACTACTCTGTTTATGTTTTGTGTTTTGTCATTTCTGTGTCGTCTCGAGTATTTATGTTACGATTTCCCCGGGGTTTTCTCCACAAAAACCAACACACACACAACACAACACAACAAACCCACAAAACAAGCATAAACAAACTGAAATAATTTTAGGAATTGTACCAACTAGCAGCAGCATTCATTAGTAATTTACCAATAGGAAACGCAATTAATTTATTTTATTTCGCAAGTCGCAGCGGGCAATTGCAAAGGAGTCAAGCCCCCGCAAGAAATTACTCGCCCTACGCACTAACACTATTATTAAGAGATGAATCCCTAAGCCGGATATGTTAGGCTTAAGTCCTGCCAATGCACAGTGTGGGCGTTTTTCGTATTCCTAACCACGAAGCGAAGAGAGGAGACAGCAGTTGCCGCCACACACCGACACTTACTTTTAATTAAGTTATTATTATTGTTTAACTACGGCCACGGAATACGGAAACCAGAATGAAGTAGAGCGGAAACGAGCATTGTGGAGGAGTGCATGCGATGTTGTTGAAATATTCCCATTAAAAATCCGTGTGTATTGGCAGCAACATAACCGAGTTTTTATTGGATTAAAATCGAATGGATTAAGTATAAATTATATAGACATCAAGCAAGGGAAGCTCTTTTATTTAAGCTCAAACCGGACTATGGATTTATAAAATATTCTAAGATAGCCTTGAATGAGAGCAGAATTAATGATTTTCTTGATTTTGTTTAATGCCAAAACCTATTCCCTTCGATCGGACGAACAAAATTGAAATCAATGTACAAGGAGGAAGAGGAGATGTGTGTGTACTTTAACTATATTATTATTATTATTATAAATATTATTATTAAACAATTTTCAACCAAAAGGGCCTGCTGTTGTTTCATTTCGGGGGTTACTTTCTTCATTTGTTAAGTTTATTAACACCTTTTAATTTGGCATCCTGTTTTTAATTGAGCCCAACCGAACCCTTTTCTTTACTTGCAGACGATAAGGATGGTATTGTAGCGGCTAAGAGCAAAGAGGATTCCGTAATTGATCTTCTTGATTCGCCCTAGCAGGCCGACGCCGCCGCCCCTCCTCGTTAGAGTCTCCTTGGCGATCCCAAAGAATTAGAATTGTACTTTAGCCTGCACCCACAATTCGTTGACTAGCTTGTAGCAACCTAAGCCTGTTACATGTTCAAGTAGTATTCGTTAAGCTAGAGAAAAGATGCGAGTACGCACAGCCCTAGACGTAAGCACCAACCTGCACCGAATAAAGTTGCAAAGATGCATCTGTTGGCCTTTTTAAATTTCCCGCGCTGTCAACATTCTGCCGGTGAAGAGATTTCGGCGAGTTGGCAGCCCTGCGCACTCGTACTTTTACTCGTTGGTCATGGGCGCTGGCCGGAAATATTTCTGTGGGGGCTTAAGGCAACCAAGAAGTAACGATTTTTTGGAAATGGTTGTATCTCCTTTCTCTTTCCTTGTATCTTAAAAGCCCTTTCATTAGTTACCTCGTAGCGGCTGAGCAATTTCGAGGTGAAAGGTAATTTGATTCATTCTCCCCTTGCTACGTCCATGCCTTTGGTAGCTGGCTGACCTTGATCGCCATTTGTTTCTTGAATTCTTTCGGAGAATGTCGTCGAAACCAACGTTGTATTACGCCCTCTTCAGCCCTCCGGCCAGAGCCTGCATCCTTACGGCCAAGCTTATTGGCCTGGATCTGGAGCTCAAGTAAGTAGGACCAGCAGCATCCGCCAGTCCAAATACATTCCTCCTTTTCCCAATCGCCAGACCCGTTGACTTTGCCAAGAAGGAGCACTTGAGCGAGGAGTTCATCAAGGTTTGTGGGAAGGAATATCTTTCAAGTACTTCTGTGTCCTAATCCTGTTTTCTCACACAGCTGAATCCCCAGCACCAGATTCCCGTGTTTGTGGACACCGATGGCGAGGTTTATGTGGACAGCCACGCCATCGTGTGCTTCCTGGTGGCCAAGTACGCCAAGAGCGACCAGCTGTATCCGCAGGATCTGAAGAGGAGAGCCCACATCGACCATCGCATGCATTACGAGAACGGCGTGCTCTTCCAGGTGATCAAAGACATTGTGGCGCGGAATATCTACGGCGGCGAGGGTGAGTTCAATCAGCGATCGCTGACCCTTTGCCACAATGCCTACGCCGACTTGGAGCACTTCCTCGAGAGCGGTACTTTTGTGGTGGGCAACGAGCTGAGCGTGGCCGATGTCTCCATCCACACCACTCTGGTTACCTTGGACTTACTCATCCCAGTGGAGCGGGAGAAGTATCCCAAGATCAGTGCCTGGCTGGAGCGCATGGTGAAGCTGTTGCCGGAGAACGAGGAGATCAACCTGAAGGGAGCCAGGGCACTGCAGACACGCATCCTTAGCTGCATGGCCGAGAATAAGGCCAAATGAGAGGAGATCTGGATGGATTAGGCGTCTTCCAAGGTTCATTATAACAGATATTAGAATATTTTAAAATCAATTTCCATTGAACTCCAGTTTATTTTTGCATCTTTTATTGGTAATTTGTTAGGCTAATTGGCTTAAATTCTTGCTACTTTATATAATATATATTCTCGAGTGTCTTTTTGATTTGGAAGTCCAGTGTACAATATATGTAAGTTAGTGAGAGTTCCGGATTCAAGCAAATTCGTACAACTTGCCACTAAACTGTTATATACACAAACAAGCGCTTTAATTTGATCCTTTGAATGAACAGGCCACTGAATAAAACTAACTGACTAACTGGTAGACATACATAGTGTTCGAGGGAATAGGGTTTATGTTATTTTACTGTCAACGGTCTCTCGTCTCGTACGTAGTACCCTGGATTCTTTATGCTTCCGCCTATCTCCTAGCTATTTACAACACAATTTATCAATCACACTTATTTTGGTATCATATTTCCAGCTGGTTGTGTCCTTTCCATCCTCCTCCTCCTCCTCCTTCGTTCTCCTCTCTAGTCGAATGTTGTCCAGTTGTTCATGCCCTTGCCGGTCGTGAGCTGCTCCTGCTTCTCCGCCGCGGCGCCATTGAGGCTGAACTGGTCCAGCCCGTACTTGCGCAGCAGCTCAAAGTCATCGTCCGGCTTGGCCGCAATGGTGTTCCGCTGGATCTGCGGCGGCGGGTGCATAACTGGGGGAGGCCTGCCCGTCACCGCAGCCACGGTGGCCATGTGCTTGGGCGCAAAGTACGGATACAGTGGATTGTTGACGCTTCCGGCTGCCACCACGCAGCTGTTGACGCCCGCCGGCAAGGTGCTGGACTTCTTGCCGAATGCCTTGCTCAGCGGCGGCAGCGGACGGGCATTCTGGTTCAGCGGATCGAAGTCCTCCAGGTCGAAGCTGGTGTTGTTGCTATCGTCCAGCGATATCAGATCGTTCATGCTGTCCTCCAGTTTGGATTGGTGCTGCTGCTGAGGCTGAGGGTTGGGGAGGTTTTCGGGTGGTTAGAAAGCTTTGGGCTTGCAGTGGCTGGGTTCTACGGTTGAGCTTAAAGCAACTTGTGCAAAATGTACATGAAATCGTACTTAATCAAGGTTAAAGCGTTCACAACAATCATCTAACTACAGGTGCTGGCTACTACTAATGGGTGCAAGTTGATTAAATGATGAAGAGCAAAATGAAAATGAAGTTTTACAACAAAAAAAGAGTACTAATTAGGCCCCTGGAATAATAGGTTAGCGGACTTCCTTCATTAAATAATGTTTAATAGCTGTTAGTGGCTACAATATACATTTAGACCTTGTATAAGGCAGATAATAGTAATTAGTTTTCAAAAGAATAATTCTCTAAAAGTAGAGTTAGGTTCCGAAACCTAACGGTAAGAGCTCTGGGAGCTGACAGAGCCACTAGGTCGGCACGGCTCTATCCCGTGGGATAGGATTTTTCTCAGTATGCACAAAAGAGAACAGAAGAATCAGTGCAGGCAAATTGTAATTGTGTGGCTAAATTTAGCCTTTTTTAGCGTTAAATATCTAGTTTTTAGGTTATAGCTATTTTTTTGCCATATTACAATATATTTTAGCATGTTTTTCTTCTCATCTCTAGCCATAGAGTGTTTAATTTTTACTCATACAAATGCAATGATGGCATTTGACAATAACTAAGCTACTTGTAGCAAGGAAGAAATTAAGGCGTTTTAGGGATAAATGTTACACATTCTGGGATAGAATCTGGTAATAGGTGCCTTTGTTTACTGGGGTTCAAAGGGATCAAGAAAAATGACATTAGATCAGCTTAGATAATGCATATGGGTTTCGGTTTTTAAGGGGGAGTCTACATGAGGGCCCTTGATGTGTGTTAGTGTGCGCGTTCGAGTTGGGGACCACAACCAGGATGGGCTTAGTTAAATTACGTCGCTGCTGGTGTACCTCTCTCTTGGCCCGCGGCGTCGGAACGGGCGGATCGGAGACGTTCAAGTGCGAGAATGTCGAGGCAGCCGTCACGAAGGAAGCGCCCGACGAGCAGGATGACAGGGTCGCCGACGACGACGACGAGGATGCGTTGGAGTTGCGTATGGACTCGTTGTTGTTCCCGTTGGTGGGCGGCTCGTCTCGCCAGCAATTACGCTCCAGCTTGCTGATCTCCGCACAGACGGCAGCGGCCGTGGCGGCCACCAAGGTATTCGAGCTGCCCTGTCTCCGGGGCGGTATCGGTGGCGATTGGATGTCCGGCGGACTGTCGAAGCTACTGGAGTCGGCATGGGGCAGTGGCTGGCGCGGCCGGGTTGGCGTGGAGGTGTGTCGCGGCGGCTTGGTCTCCACATGCGGATGCGCGGCGGCATACGGATGGTTGTAGTAGGAGGCGGGCTGCGTGGGCTGCGGAGGCGGCGGCCGTGCCGGCGGTGCTCCTCCTCGCTTGTGCTCTGCGTTTGGCTTAAGCTGCTCGGGCCGATGGCGATGGCGGTGGCGGTGGATGACGGGAATGAAGGTCGGTCGGATCGGTGGGGTAGGTGCAAATGTAGTTCGTATGATTCGGTGTGTGTGTGTGTGTGTGAAGTGGTGTGGAGTGTTCGACATGGCATGGGGCAGACGATCGATCGATGAAGGGACACAGACACGACACAGACACGGAAACAAAAACAAGAAGAGCATGAAGAGAACAACATAAATTCACAGCACATCGAGATGAGGGGTGGAGTTAGCTTTGCGGCAAGCAGGTGAACGGCTGAACTGGAGCTCCTCGAGCTGCTGCAGCCGGAGCTCGTATGCACGCACCATACTACTTACACTGCGGTCCACGGCCGGGGTCTTGAACAGCGGATGGTTCTGCAGCTCCTGCGACAGGTTCATCTCCGACGATGAGCCGACCGAGCTCGCCGAGCTAACAGCAGGAGACGCACCGAGGTGATGACCGTAATGAGTAGCAGCACCCGACCCATACGCATGGCCGTTCGGCTGAATGTGGCTGCTCGAGCTAGACATGGCCAGCGGTATGGGGCCGCGTCGCTGGAACTCTCTCGGTTCCCGGCTGGCGGAGCCGGAGCCACTGCTGCTGCCCCCGGTGACGGTGGGCGTGATGATGCCATCGAGACGCTTGCTCGTCACTGGTGAACTCGGCGCCGAGTGGTGTGACGCTCCAATGGCCTTGCCGCTGCGCGAGTATCCGCTGCTGGCGCCGTCCGGCCGATCCGAGTGATTCGGCGATCCCAGGCCAAAGTGGAAGTGCGTGCCGCCGAACTGGTTGCCGTTCTCACGGAACTTGGTCTTCAGACCCTTGTAGGCGGTCTTCATGCCCTTCGAGCCCTCCTTGACCTAATCAGAGGGGGTTGGGATAAGAAAATAAACAATTATTAGGACATTCCACCGCTTAAACATATTCCTTAGAAGCTTAGAGGGAAACAACACAGTTTGGGGGCGGACCACTCACCGATTTGACGGCAGACTTTACAGCCGGATTAGTCTGCAATGGTTAGACGCATGTTTTTGGATCAGAAAACGATTTTTTGTTTGGTCACAACCGTCGCGAGGGCAGAAAGCACAGAGGAGGAGCAGCGCGTGTGTGGAGGATGAGCGATCCAAGCGGCAGATATATATATATATGGAAGAGAGACGCACAAAGATACGGGCGAGATACCGTGTGAGTATGAGATGCGACCAGTGGGTTATATAGGCTATGGCTACGGCTATAGGCTAACTACGCTTAATGGCTACGATGACAATGCTGATATGGGTAATGGGATGGGTTAGGACTGGGGGGGATCACTGGGGCAATGGGGCTTGACATGGCGATCAAAGAGTGCCTTCCGGAACGATACAATATATCACAACTTAGGGCCAGGAAATCGCAGTTGCAAAGGTTAGTGTGTTAATAGATTAGTCAAAAAGCCAGCTACAGGATGTAAGGATTTCTGTCTTATGATTTATACATTCTGATCATTAGTAGAAGGTTTAATCAGTCTGCAATGTTTGTGTGTTTTTTTAGGGGATAAAAAAGGGATACCCTTTTACCAGAGCTAGCCCATGATAGTAGATAGTTTTTCTTTGTTTTAAAATAACTCTAATTTTTCTTTAAAAAGCAACTAGCTTGAGCGTTTACTAAGCTTTGTGAGCGTGGGAGACAGCATTTTCTTTTCTTGCTCACCAGCTGACTCTCAGTGAGCGAGCGCTCAACCAAATTGCTCTTAATAGAGGGTTAGTGAAAGAGCGTAAGAGGAAAAGTTCAACTGAGAAGGGTTTTTTTTCGGTTATTTTTATCATAAATCACAAAAGATAAATAGTCAACTGTTAATTTACGAGCCCTGTTTTTTTACCCACCCCTTGGTTATATAGAAACTTATTGAAAGATAGAGGAAACCATCCAAAACGTTAGTATAAAAGCCTAAATTGATAGTAAATCCGTAGCCAATTTTTCAAGGATTAATTGTCATGTCAGTCTGAAGTGGTAAATAAATATCAAAAGGTTTCACTTTTTATAAATAAAAAAAAGACAACAAAAAAAAAGAAGATAAGATAAGATAAAAAACAATTGAACAACTAAAACATTGAGCTACTACACATTATCAAATATTAATTGAGAATGCGCCGGGACAAACATTTAGACGGTTTTTGTAATTGTTTAGTTTTTTTTGCCAACATGAATCATTTAGTGCGGTTGTTGCTTGTTAAAACGTTATGGTTGTTTTTGCATTAAAAAATAAAAGGAAATCATGGTAACTAACATTGCAAATAAGGTGTGTGGGGAAGAGTTACATTCTACTCGGTTTCTATATTGGTTTTTGGTTTTTGGTGGATAGATTTGGCTTGGTTGGCACAGTCTAAACATATTTCTTGGTAAACAACCGCGACATATTGTAGTGGTACTGTGGAATAGATCAAATCAAATCAGATAAAGAATATCATAAGGTGGGCACAGGTGGTAAAAGTAACTTAAGAGTATAAATGGGGTTAGATTATCAGCGCTGAGAGAGAGAGAGAGAGGCGGTTACGAAATGCAAGCCCCAGTAGTGCCTTCTCCAACTGAGTGAGGATGATGTGGTGGTGGAGTGGGAGCGGATGTGTCACCATGATGGGTTAGGCTAACAGCATTGGGCCAGTGGCAGTGACTTCTCAGCTCCCCGGCTCACCTTGTCCTTGAAGTTCTTGATGATGTTGTTGCGTCGCTTCTTCTTCTCCGCATAGCGCACCGTCTCCAGCTCGAACTCGTCGGAGAAGCCGAGCCCGCTGTTGAGCATCTTTAGGCGATCGTCGATGAACTGCGCGAATATCTGCAGCTCCATCATTTTGGCAAGAAACGGTCGCAGGTGCGCCGGTCGAGATTCGATGAACTTTTCGTTATTAAAGGTCTTGCTACTCTCATGGTACTCCACGGCGTCCCGATAGCCGCCGATCAGCTGGACCAGAGCGTTGAGGAAAATCTTCGAGATGCGATCGCCGATGTGATCCTGCGTGTGATTCAAATGCTTCTTCAGCTGCGAAACAATCTCCGCCGGCAGGTTGTGGACATCGTTGAAGGGGCTCTTGAATATTCTCGTATCACAGTCCAAGATCACCACCTCGCCGAGCTCATCGTTGGTTACCTTTTAAGCGGAGAGAGTCAGGAGAGGTCACAGAGCCTTAATAGTAAGAGTAACTTACCGTTTCGAGCACTGGCTCTGGCACACCAATCAGATATGGCATGGGGGCACCCAGATAGTCTTTGAACTCCAGAGGCAGCACCGGTATAAATATATGCTGCCATACCATGGGATATAGGAATGCATTCGCCGCCTGGATGCACGACGATAGCCGGTCCAGGTTGCGCGAGGTGAAGATAATGCGACGCTCGGCCAGCATGGCCGCAAATACTGCAATCATCTCCTTGGGCTCCACGAAGCTGTAATACAAGGCCAGGTTGTGCTAAGGGAGGAGGAGCCTTTTAAATACTTTCTCAATCTTTGCAAGAACTGGCAGCTTACATTTTTGGGGATGCTGGGCAACTGGAACTGCAGCGGACGCTCAAAGACAAATTGCTGTTTGGAGAGCAATAAATCGTATTAAATATAATATATTATAAGGATTAAAAGTAGAATCCCTTACACTCTGCCCGCTGTTGTAGAAGACCTTCAAACTGCCGCCGGAATCGGGTATTCCCTGATTGTAGGCCTCGGAGAGGAAGGCCCTGAATCCGCTGGCATCCGTCCGCTTCAGTTCGGCCAGTATGGGCAGCAGCTTAAGGAAGGTGTCGTGCCAGGGCAGGTAGGTGATCAGCACCATGGCCGTGTTCGCCTTGGGATCTTGCCGGCAGAAGCCGAAACGCCATTTCGAGTCGCCGGTGGTGTGGACAAAGGAGTACGTCTGCACCGACGTGCTGTATGTGTGTTTTATGGCAACCACAAGAGATTAGCAAAAGTATAAATTATATATTGGGAAAATACAAGACTAAAACAAAGACTCTGTGCGTGTTCGCAGTTCGTCCAAAGTAAAAGTCGCTCCGCCTGCGCATTGGATGGCCTTGCTCATCATCATCACAAGCGTTGCCCAATGTTATGCTTGATGGAATTGTGGAGGCTTTGGCTTTGGCAACGGATAAACAAAGCTATATTTACTTGCAAGTACATTGTATTTATACGAATTACTATTTATGGAAGCAATAAAATATGGAAAATACCAACGTAATATCTTTAAGAGTTCTACAAAGCCAAAGTAGGTCATCCTCATAGTTCCATCCTCCATGAGTAATACTCCCGGGTTTATTCGCCTTAGGTTCCCCTCTTAACCCAAATATCTGCACGACTTGTAAGCTTCCAAGTCGTAAAGTGACGAAACAAGCAATACATAATGAATTCAGCGTTAATTATAAACGCATACAAATCACTTGGATTTTTATTATTCTTTCCGCTCGGCTTTCAGCGATCTTTTCCAGGTGGTACCTTGTGGAATACTCTACCTCTGCCTCTAAGCGTTATTTCCCAGGCAATAGTAAACATCTTGTTTTGATATTTCGATTACAAAATATTGTTTTAACGGGGCCCAGTCATTGTTGAGGTGTAGAGTCCCATTGATAATCGATACCACTCGTCTTTCAGTGATTCAACTTTATTTAATAACATTATTTGAGTGCTAAAGTATGGAATTTAATTTCAAAACACTTGAAGCTAAATGCTTGTCGTGTAGCTTTTTAATAAGCCATGACATATGTCCGTAGTTTTGCTTTCTTTCCGTTTGTTTTTCTTTATTTTCCAATTCGACTTTCGGCTTTTATGCGAAGCGATGTCCGCATTAATTATATTGTGTTGAAATCGCATTTAACAATTTAAATAAATCGCAATTTTCGCAACAACATCCACGGAGCGACAATGACGGCGGCGGCGCAGTCTCATTACCCGCGCGGCACGTTTCCCTTTGTCCGCCGATTTTGCATATTGCTCTCTTTTTCGCTTCGCGGGGCGGTGGTGGCTTACATAAAGTCGTTAGATCTAAGTGTTTCTTTCGGATCGTGTCATTACTCAATTTAATATGCAAAGTCAGGCGGCGGCAGGCAGAGACCTACCGACCATGCGGGTGCTCGAGGAAACGAGACTATATGGCTATGGCTATCTTGGGGACGGTTGGGACGTTGACTTGGATTTGACTTTCTTTAACGCTGGGTCCACACATGCAGTGGCGGTCAAGATAATAGCCACTGGGCCCTTGAAAATTAATTGCTTTATCTATTTATTGAGCTTTTACAAACATGTGCTTTATCAAATATTGCTTTAAATCAGGGGTCCGCACCACTACAGTCAAATGCCAACATTGCATTTGTATGAGTGAACATCGA
>VNKF01008194.1:0-13128 GCA_008044355.1 Drosophila lacteicornis
TGAAGTGACTATAAAAATCGTAACAGCCATTTAAAAACAAGTGAGAAAGCTACAGTCGAGTGTGACCGACTGTGAGATACCCGGTACCCAAAGCATTGTGTGTGAAATTAAATAGCACATGAACATGGAAAAATGAAAATGTTTACAAATAAGAACAAATGTTGCTAGAAACATGTTAAGCAACATCCAAAAAAGACAAATCTTGCTAGGAACATGTTGCGCAACACCCAACAAAGACAAAATGCACGTGCGCTCTCAACATCTCGCTCTCTCTGTATGCTTCTTCATACACAGGAACTTTATTGTTTAATAACTTCCATGTTTATCATCCGATTTTACTCAAATTTTCAGAATGCTTCCCCGAAGGCCTACTTACTTATTTTATCTCAGATTCCAATGTCGCAACCAAATTTGTAACTCTAGCTCTTATAGTCTCTGAGATCTGTTGTTTCACACGGACAGACAGACGGACAGACGACAGACGGACAGACGACAGAAGGACATGGCTAAATCGACTCGGCTGGTGACGCTGATCAAGAATATATATACTTTATAGAGTCGGAGGCTTCTCCTTCTGCCTGTTACATACATTCTTGGTTGGCACTAACTTATAATATCCTTGTATCCTTGTATGGGCGCGGGAAAGCAGGGTTTTTTTAGCTGTTTCCACGCCAAACTAGCGGGAAAACCAAAAAGTGGTAAAACAAATGTTGTGTCGAGCTGTTTAATAGCACGTTTCTGTAACTTTAGTCGTTAAGAAGTTATGTACGCGAGAACTTTCCTGTTTTCCCGACAAAGTACCGGAAAACGCAAAAATTAGATAAAATTTTAAAAAAATATGTAAAACGTCTTTTACATATTTTTTTTTAATTTAAATTATTTTAAGTTTCCTATGATTCCTATTTGCTACTAATTTTAATGAGTAATATCTCGAGAAAGCAAATTTTTCCAGATATGTGTTTTATACCAAAAGTTGAGTAATCTCAAGGGCAAGATAGCAAAACCGTTAGAGCCATTTTTAAAAAAAAACTTCACAAACTAAAAAATATTACTTTTAATTATAAATTCTTAAATATAATATTTAAAAAAATTATGTCAAGGCATAGCTATTATTATTTCAAAATACCTTTCTAACAACATTTATCACGTTTCTGTAGCTTTAGTCGAATAGAAGTTATGGGAGCGGGAAATCTTGCTTTTTTAGCTGTTTTCCCGGCAAACTAGCGGGAAAACCAAAAAGTGGTAAACAAAAGTTGTTTAGCTCGAGCTTTTTAATAAACTAAAAGTGGTTCCTAGACTCTAAAACAAAAAAATGGACAGACAGACAGACACACAAACAACAGGACAAACGTTCTCATTTCGGAAAGGCCGTTAAAATCTTATTTATTGAACGGAGTATCGGATCGCGATGATTGAGATGTCATTCGACGCGTATTTGAAGCTAGATCACAACAACATTAAAAATTTTTAGAGTTTTACTCCACCGGCCCCAACAGCTCCAATTTTCAAAATTTTCAATTTCGCATTTTTACCCCCATTTCTCTTGAACGAATCCGTTTTTGAAAAATCTTTGTATTCAGTTTTAAAGGAGGTTAACAATACCTTTCGATCAAGATATATATGGTTCCGATCGGACTATCGTAGCAGATTTTCAATTCTACGGCTCTATGGTATATAGTAGTCTCCTTGCGCACCACAGTCTCGGTGCTCATTGTCACTACGTGGACTGTCGTCCACCAGACCTGATCCTTTGGCCAGCGTTTTCCCTTTCGAACTCTTCCCTCTGCTGCTCGAGGCATCGAGATTTCTGCACTCGTACGGGAGCATGAATATGCGGGGCGTTGGCGTGATGTTTTCCAGGATTTGCGCCTGCGCCTCCTCTTTGGACATCCGCAGCGGCCGCAACTGGGTTTGTACCTCTACCATGAAGTCCTTAAACTTTTCGCCGTGTCTCTGCTTCTTCTGTCTGACCTGGTCTGCCAGCTTCTTCAGGTATCCTCTAAGGTATCAGGTATCGAATATAAATTCTTTTCAGCTTTTCCATAGCCTGTTGTTGGCGATGAACCATTTTAACGCCCTGCCTTGCAGAAGTTCTGGCATCGTTCAGGTCATGGCCATATGTTTCGACATACCATTTCACTTTCTCTAGTAACTCCAGAGGCTTGTCGATATCATCGTATTTGAAGTTTCATTCGCGCACTTGTTTCGCTACCTTTTCGTAGTCTGGCTTGATGGCTTTTGCCTCCGTGCGTCTCTTCCGGCTTGTTTCTCTGTTTCTGCCCACATCCTGTATGCTTGCTATGTCCAGGATTGCAATGAGGACTTCAGCGTCTGCTGGACAAAGCTTTAAGCTAGGTGTTCCGTTGAACTTTCCCTCTAGCTCGGCCAGTTCTCCTGCCACCTCAAGGTCTGTTCCAAGTTGTTCTACGTACTCCGTCAGAATTTTCCTTATGGCGTCGACTGTGCCGGTGATCTGTTTGACCAGTCTCTCTGTCACGCCATCGAACTCCTCCTTCTTGGTGTTCTTAATCCACCCTTTCCCCAACTGGCTTCCTGTCAACGTTATTAAACACTGCCAATGTATTTATTGGTGATGCGAGTAGGAATGTCCCCACTTGTGAGTTAAGATTTTCCTTTAATACTCCAACGAAGTTATCTTCCGGAATCATGTTCTTCAATTTAAACTGCAAGCTATGCATGGCTGCAATAAAATCATCAAAACTGTTATTGTACTCTTGACGCCGTTCCATAAGTTCTTTTATGGTCACGTTGTCTTTTTTGGACGTTGAGAACGCCTTAGTCATTTCTCTACTTAAGTCATAGTATCCGAATTCAAAGTCATCGGCTCGGTCCTCCATCAGGTGCCAGTACCATTTGGCGGTGATATCACTCAATAAACAGTGAGATTTCTTAAATATTTGCTCACAAGTGTTCCAGTTCATTTCCTTTAAACGGCTCACTCGGAACAGAAAACTCTCCACAGACATGCCCCTACTGGACCCATTAACTTAAGGTTCCAATTGTCCAGGCGTGTTACTTGGGGTTAAACTGAGTCTTGCTGTCTCTGGCGCTGAGATTGTGTGGATTTTCTGCAGCTCCCTCCCTAAAACTCGGTATTGATCTGCTCGTTGCTGTCTGTTGTGTTCCGGGTTGGTTCTGCCAACCTGTTTCGTGTCTTTGTGGCTTCAAACTGGCCTCGCGGTTTTCCTTGGATATTGGGCTTTCCCTTGGCTGTGCGATAGACAGGTCGGTTACTTTGCGCTGCAGGCTGATGACTTCCTTCTGCAGTTTGGTCATCGTAGATGTCATTGCTGTCTTCATCTCATTATTTGCCACCATTAATGCTGAGAGCAATCGTTCTATTTGATCGTTGTCATCACTATACTGGACCGGCCTTGTTGTGGTATTCCCCTTCAACAGCTCCTTCGGAAACATCCATGATGACGCTGCTGAAATCTGCTAAACTCCCTATTTGGTTTACTCCTTATTTATAGCCTTGTTCCACTGCTCCATTCTGCTCTCTTCTCAAGAATGGTTCCTTATTTTACACGGGGTCTCCCATAAGGGAGAGTGGTCCATCCAAAATAGACAGACGGCCGTTTCTATACATTCTACTACATACTAAAAATACCGAAAAATATCGATTATTAAACGATTTTTCGTGACTTCCTTCCCTAAACCCATCCATATTTTCTTATTGTTTTTTTAAATAATAATCATTTTTGATAAAAAGATGAATGAAATCTAAATCCAACGCAGCATTTCTGTGTCGCCACTGCAGAATAGGATGCTCCTTAAGCTGAGGCAGGAAAATATTTTTGCTTTGCGGTCGCGGCAGAAAAACACCCGATTTTTCTTTTAATATACAAGATTTCAAAGGTCCAAAAATTGGTATTAATAAATCCTCGGTAAACTTTGAAGAGGACACGGTCGCAAAAGTAAGCCTGAAATGACCACTTTCGGCCGCGCTATGATAGACGCCGTCCCAATTCAAATATATACAAAGCCGGATCAGCTGTTCAAGATTGAGCAGTGGAACCACCTACGGTCCATTCTCGAGAATAAGCAGCAGTGGAACTAGGCTATTAGTTTACTGTTGAAGCTAAGTGACTGGTTGTTTTCGTGAACTGGCGATAAGCTAGTTCTCGGCGGTGTGTCTGTTCTGGTTTGTCTGTGTTGAAACATAAACACGTTTATATATACAAGGAGAGTTCCAAAGTAAACAGGACTTTAAAAAAAAGACAGAACAAATAGTTTTTTCGACAAAATCAGCTCGTTGTCCGGTATGGCCTCCAGTATGCCGATGCAAGCCTTTTGAATGGCCTCTACGTCTGTATAACGCTTTCCTTTCATCGGCAAATGAATTTTTCGGAAAGGTAGAAGTCGCACGGTGCCATATCAGGTGAATACGGGGAGTGGTTGATGGTTAAAATGTGATTTTTGGTCAAATAGTCGGACACATGCGTCGATCGATGAGACGGCGCATTATCGTGCAACAAACGCCAACTTCCATCTTCGCGATATTCGGGCCGAACACGTCGAATACGGCGCACCAAACGCTTCAAAACTCCAAGGTAGAATACCGCATTAACGTTTTGGCCGGGTGGAACAAATTCTTTGTGGATAATACCCTTGGAATCATAAAAACAAATCAGCATTGTCTTCACTTTTTACTTCTCCAGGCGCGATTTTTTGGGCTTCGGCTCGTCCGGCGCCTTCCATTCAGCACTCTGGCGTTTCGTTTCGGGATAATTTTGAAAACACCACGTTTCGTCACCAGTCACAATCTTGTAAAGGAAGTTCGGGTCTTTTTTTGCCTCGTTAATGATGTCCTTCGAATGTTGAATTCTGAGCAATTTTTGGACGTCAGTCAATTTGTGAGGAACAAACCGTGCACACACCTTTTGTAAGACCAAATGTTCGGTCAAAATGCGATAAATCGATGTTTTGGAGATGTTCAATCCTATTTCCCTGAATTTCAATGATGATTTCGGCTGATTTTGTATGAATTTACGCACAGTTTCGATGGAATTTTCGGTGATCGCGGATTTTGGTTGGCCCTCATGTTCATCGTCATTTATGTCCTTACGACCACTTTGAAAACGTTGAAACCACTCTTGCACTCTGCTACGGGATAGGCAATCATCGCCATAAACTTGTTTCATCAATTGAAACGTTTCGGTAAAAGTTTTACCAGTTTTAAAACAAAATTTAATGTTGGCTTTTGTTCGAAGCTCATTTTCGCACCGATGACAAAAGCATACTGACACTTAAAACGCAATAACGTCACTTCCAATAGATGAAATGTCATTAAATTTTTACTGGAAGTCGATAAACGATAGCAGATTCTAACGCACATATAGATGGCGCCACTAGAGGGCGCTAGATTAAAAAAGTCCTGTTTACTTTGGAACTCACCTTGTAAATATATATTTATCTATAACTAATTAATGCAACTTTTTAGCAAATGAGCGCACATCTTTGAGTATAGCGGCCACTTGGGCCTATCACAAATCTATGCACTAGACAAATAAATACACTTGAGATGTACCCCTGCGTAGGTCACAGAATATCTTCAAAGATATGTGTTGAATTACTGTGTCTTTCCTATCGCACTTAAAAATTTTCCTTTGTTTGGAATAAAGAAACCAATCCGCTTCTAGACTAGTTTTAAGGCTTTCATGACCGCTACGTAAACTCGGGCTTTAAAATAAAGATCAGTTTGAAATATCAACTCGAGAAGTGGAGAAGTTTTCTTTATTTTAGGTCCTTCGAGCGTTTCTGCAGTTTCCCCCTATTGGTAAGTGACTCTAAAAAAGCCTCTTTAACAGTCTGGCTTTTTTAGCTACCAGTGTAGATGAATGAATGCTCTCAACGGAGGTAGAGTAAGTGTAACCTTCTTCTTATTAGCTCCTGTCATATAATATAATAGTGTTTATATAATTGCGCGTGTAGTCGCGGTGCTTATTTCGTTGCATGTGTTATTTAATGTTTATAAAAAAATATGGATATGTATAATTTTTTTAATATTATTTTATTACCTACACCTATAAAAAGACTTAAATAAGTACAAAACAAACAAGAAGAGGCGGCCATGATTGCGCGGTTTCACCACAAGGTATTACTTTGCGCAAATGTGTAAGTACATGTTTTTTTTGTTTTTTTTTTGTATTCAAAGGTTTTTTTTTATCGATTCTTACTATCTAACAATTTACAATTAAGTCAGAGAATATAGAGGACATGCGCCGTGCGGTACCGCCGCAAGGCATTGCTTCGCAAGCGCGGCGAACCCTACTCCGTTAGTTCCCTCCGTCTTCTCTCCAGGGCTCTGAGCGTTCTCATATCGCTCGCGGCAAACGCCGCTGCCGCTTTGCAGATGGTTGCGTCCTCCAGCATCTTTGGCACCAGCGGTTCAACGCTGATCCTGGACCCGGTGATGGTCTCCAGCTCCTGCCTCTCGTGGTCGAAACGATGGCATTCGAAGAGAACGTACTGCGCATCCTCCACAATGCCCGACCCACACTCTGGGCACCAGTAAGGTAGAAATCTACCTACCCGTGTGGCCTTCCCACCCAGCACGCTTTGGGCCTCGGGTATTGAGCAGCATCCTGGAAAGTCCCGCTGGCCTTCTTGTGGACGTACTCCAAGTGTTCCTTGAACGACAGGCGGGTGTCGATTAGGACGCCTGGGTATTTGATGGCCCGCTGTGACACGATCGTGGTTCCTCCGACCTGCACTCTGGCTGTCTCCACCACTTTCCTAATCGAAATCAGAATAGCCTCTGTTTTGTGAGCAGCCAGTTCAAGGCCAGCTAGCGATAGCCAACAGCCGCATTCGCACGGTCCTCCATGGCCCAATCGCTACTGCTCCCCACCCTGTAGGGTTTGCTGAGGACTGTCACCTCCGAGCCCCTTTCACGCTTTGTCTGGGTCAGGAGATCCTGCTCAGTTCTGCAGTGATTCAGGGTTATTTGAATTAAATGCATGATGATCGTAGGTTCTCGGGACCGCCGATGGATGATGGACAGCCTCTGCCGCCTGCTTGATAACCGACCTCCTTGCTGCCAGCTGCTGAGAAGATAAAGCACGCCGGCACCTGGCTGCCTTGTGCCCATTTCCGCCACACTTGATGCAGCAGTTACTCCGGTCCACTAGGCTCTTGCAGTTAGCCGCAATGTGACCGTATTACAGGCATCGGAAACACCTGGGAGGGCCAACCTTTTCCCGGATCCTGGAGTTGAACCAGCGGATCCGCACCTCATCTCGCTGAAGAACGAGTTTGCCCCAGGGGAAAGGCCAAGCTGACCACAGCCGTCTGCGAGTCTGCGTAGCCTCGGCGCAGGTTCCAAGCCTTGACCCGTTCCGCTGCAAAGCTATACTGGCTTGCTATCGTCGCACAGATCTCCCGCTCCGTCGCGATGGAGTCGATGCCTGGGATCTCCAAAACGAGAAGCTTCGAGAGAGAGAGAGACTTCTCCGTCGTGGCTCGCACTGCCATAGCTTCGCCGAGCACCCGGGCGATACTCTCCTTCATGGCCTCCGCAGTCTCGGTACTGCCTTTGGCCACTTCCAGTAGGAGGTTGCCGTTTGCGGTGCGGCGCACCTTGGAGACGCTGCTTCCCAGCTCTGACATCTGTTTGTCGTTCCTCCTGGTCACCATGGCCAGCACATCGCTTTAGGATTTGCCACGCCCTTCTACTATGACCGCGTCGGGACGAGCGCAGCTTTCTGACCTCTGCATTTTGGCCACCACTTCCCAGCCGCTATCCGGATTGCCTGAGGATCTCTTTGGGGCTTCCTACGGTTTTTCTTAGTCACTTTGGCACCTTTCTGTTCCACTGCAAGGGTGGCGGAGCCAGCTCCGATGTTGGTCCTTCCGACCCACCCTGGTGGCTGAGCCAACGCCACGGCTCTGTCTGCGCTGTGGCCTCCTTTATCCAGACTGTCGTGGTCTGCTGCGCCCTGTCTGCGGTCTCGGTGCTCTGGGAGCACTTCGAGCACAGAGTACTCGCGTCTTGGCTTTCCTGCCTATCGGTTCCGCCCGTGACGGCCGCTCTACTCGCCTCCAGGATGCTCGCCTGTAGCGCCATCATGCGCACGAACATCTCCCTTGTGGAGACGGTGATATGCCGGGTCGTCTTGTCCATCATTTTTACAGATATCTCCCGCATCAGGGCGCCCAGCTCCAGGATGTCCTTAAGGCATGATGCCTCTTGGGAGGCCCTGCTCCTCTTCGCTGGCGTCCGTCTCTGCGAGCTTGCCGGGCTGGCAGGGTCTCGCGCCCTCTTGGGAGTCTCCCTATCGTAAGACTCCAAGCTCTGCCCTTCGTCTTGGATAGATGCTGACAAAGATTTCCCCTTGACTTAGAATGGCAGATATACCGCCCCTTCTCGGTCCCCAGAGCCCCTTGAATAGGCACCGCCGCGGCGAGGAGTTGCAAATTGTCCTGTTCCTCGGCCTTTAGCTCTGTGCCTCCACTTGAGCCGGATTTGAATTGAAATTAAAAATTTAAGGGAAAGCCCGCGATCGGGTACGGCTCTTTCCAACACTGCGTGCTGTTTAGCGCGGAGGTCCAGCTGTAAGCTCGCTGTTCGGCGAGCTGTTGGCTTCGCTGTTAAGCCCGGCGTGTTTCAACACTGTGAACAGCTGATCTGACTGAATACAGTGATGCGGAAAAACGCTCGCGGGTAAAATTGTGGCTTGTGGACGCCGTGAGCGAATGAGAGGCTTTCGTGTTGAAAGACCATCGCTCGCGGAGAGCGGGCCCCCTGGCCCACCAAGCCGTCCTGCGGACTCAAAAGTCAAAGTCTGAAAACACGTTTGGAGCCTCGCTGGAGAAACACCCTGGTACGTACTTCTGTCCGTAAGAGTCTCACCATACGCAGAGTGCACTTTCAGGGAACCACCGTCGCTACCCTGGCGTAAAAACTGTCGAATTTCGGAGCGCGGAGAAAGCACGACTTTCCACTGAGAGTATAATTTCCTCTCTCGCTTATATGTGTGTGTCAGTTATTGGGGTTTGTTAATGAATTTTTAGTTTTCGAGTGGTTCAAAGTATTTGCTTGGCAGCAAAAGTTTTATGACGAATATAAATTGTGTAACTCGTTTAATTAAAACGGGGTGCGCTAGTACTCCTGGGGATTGGGAATCGTCCGAAAATAAAATAAATATGCCCTATTTAAATGAATTCGCTAAGTGAATTCATCTGCCAGCCACCGGATTTTTTCCCTCTTTTTTTTAATTATTTACAATCTGTCTTGTGACAATAGGTAAGTTTTATTGCTAATATTTTCATAACAGGAATAGTAGATAACCAGTGAAACCTAATATTAAATATACCTTCTCGTTTACTTATGCTTACCTATCAGGGAGATCAAGAATGTGAAATCTTTTGATTCTTCTTACTGTAAACTAAGGAATAAATTATTTGCATGATTGTGAAGTCTATTTGTCGCAATGTTTTTGATGGGTAGTATTTCAATATCTGAATTGCTAGCTGTTGCCCAGAGCTGGATAGGTTCAAAACGGCTTCAAAATGGCTTTGTAAAGGAGAACTTTGTTTTCCAAAGTGGCTGCTGGCAACCAGGACATTTTCAGTGTTTTCAGTCTGAGTGGTTGACATTTCGCTTTTATATGAGGTTTCCATATTAATCTGCGGTCAAGGTGCATGCCAAGATACTTCACACATTTCGGCATTTTCCTGGTCTTAGTACGAAAGTTGTTTGGACAGAATTCAGGGAGTTGATTTTAATTTTTCAGAAACCAGGCTTCAATCAGGCTGAGCTCTTATTGCAAGACGTGAGATGCGTGTTTGTTACTGGCATATCTGCCGGTTAAAGGACTGGTCCCAATGCACTCCCCTTGAGGAACGCCTGCGTTTATGAGAAGAAGTGTTGTCGTATCATTTCTCTGCTGCACGTATAAGCTTATTTTAGACAAATAGGATCTCAGTAATAAACAGTATGGAGCAGGTAGCATTTTGTTTATCTTGTAGACGAATCTAATGTGCGCCAAACACGATCAAACGCTTGTTGAACATCAAGAAATGTAGCAGCTCAACATTTTTTGTTCTTAAGTGCATTTCATTGATAGCCCTGTGACATTGCTCAGTGGTTTCGAGTGGACCGGAGTGATCAAGTTATTCTACGCCCACTTGACCTCTTCCCTGGAGAACAATGGACATTGGGCTTCTGTTCTCCCACAGAAAGGCTTTTTCCGAACCCCCTCCCCCTGTCGACGGATAACAAAGAGATTCGCTCACAGAGGGGCGAACGAAGCTTTATTCTACGGAATTGCCTCCCCGTATAGACTCGAACCGCGCGAGAAACCTGTTATAGCCTAGTACAATGGATAGAGTCGGCTACACGGATACGGTCATTCGCCACCCCCTTTTGTACTGGATCGACAAACGTGTGACGAACTGCTACCCCAACCGATGATGGCGGCTATATTATGGTGATGTCTGTATACTATTACGACCGGTTGGTGATGCGCCACTATTTGTTGCGACCCTGCTCTTCTTTGACTCGAACCTCGCGAGGAACCTGGCATAGACTAGTACAATGGATAGCGTCGGCCAGGAAGCGCATCTAAGTTTATTAAGTTTATTATTACGTTAATTATTTTTAAAATAGTCTGAACTTTTATAGAAAATTCATATTTATATATTTTTCTTTAACGAGAAACTATGGTTTAGAGCATTGGATTTGAAATTGAAAAGGGTCTTTAAGGTCAATGGCCAATTCTTAAACTACTGTCAGATCGGCATGCACCCGCTTCTGATACTACCTTTATGCGAAGTTGGTGACTTTAGAGGAACATAATGAAAAATCATACAAAGATTAAATTAAGAACATGCTATAGAAATTGTTAGCCAATTTGGACATTAATGGTATTTACTCTAATGACTCTAAATTCTTTAAAAATATTTGAAAAAAGTTTATCTGAATACTAAGGTGTCACTCGTAAAAAAAATAAGTTTTTGGCAATAAAGCCTAGTACGCAGACAGTA
Source organism: Drosophila lacteicornis (assembly GCA_008044355.1). NCBI lineage: Eukaryota > Metazoa > Arthropoda > Insecta > Diptera > Drosophilidae > Drosophila > Drosophila lacteicornis. The sequence continues at coordinate 11,011 of VNKF01008194.1, forward strand.
AAACAATTCGCATCACGAAAAAGATGTAATCTTTTTTCAGTGTGACCGCTTCTTAAAACGCTCTTTGGCATTTTTGGGAGATAAATGATGCGGTCATACCAATCTTAAATCAGCTGTTTTATATTGACAATTATTTATTCTATATTTGAAAGACAATTCGCATAGACTTGTAGTTTCGTTTTGGAATAGCTAATTTGCGCACAATGACCACCAACGCCGTCGCCCAGATTCTCTCGACCATGCACAACCGCCTCCTTTTCTCCCTATTACTTGTCCAACATTCTTTCCTGAATCAACGACCAGGACAAGCTACTCCTGCTTCCTCCAAATTGTTGGACTGGTGAAATGATTCAAAGTTACTTCGTTCTTGATGGAGACTCTGATTATACACCATATCCTTGCTGGCATACATTTGGTTAGAGTTGGTACTCCTCCTGCGCCCGGTTCTGTCCATTGCTGTACATGTTCTTTTCCAGCTTGGCAATGAAGGATATGTCCAGCCAGACACTGCTCTAAGCAACAGCGGGCGGTGGCCGTCGCCTCTGACCCCTTCATCTTAGTCATCGAGCTTGACATCTCATAGTGCTCATCAACGTCATAACCAAATATGACATCGAGGGTCCATTTCCTTTCAGGCCTTTATTTATGCAAATGTTTGATATTGCCCAAATCCCTTATCATTGAATTGGCCTCTACCAATTTAATTATTATAACTTTATCTGCTCTTCTAAACGCCTGGACTGGGCTTTTGAAAACATTATTGTGTTTGGCGGGATCTATATTTTTGAATTGTGTGAATAAACAGTAAGAGAGAGTGAGAGACCAGCACCGGCGCCCCTCCAACAATAGAAGCACCCTGTGCAGCCAGCACCGGCGCCCCAACAGCTTGGACCGACAGCGCTTTAAAGAGCGCATACATTTTTTTTTCAATGCATTGCGTGCATACTTTTTTTAATTTCACTACGATGCATATTTTGTTTAATAATTCTTAAAAATATATTGTAAAATTTAGCAATACAAAAGTTGCCCGATTAGAGTGTGGCCTGAAAATCATACAAAAACCCAGCCAATTTAATTATTATAACTTAATCTGCTCTTCTAAACGCTTGGACTGGGCTTTTAAATACATTATTGTGTTTGGCGGGATCTATATTTTTGAATTGTGTGAAGAAACAGTAAGAGAGAGTGAGAGACCAGCACCGGCGCCCCTCCAACAATAGAAGCACCCTGTGCAGCCAGCACCGGCGCCCCAACAGCTTGGACTTTTTTTTTCAATGCATTGCGTGCATACTTTTTTTAATTTCACTACGATGCATATTTTTTTTAATAATTCTTAAAAATATATTGTAAAATTTAGCAATACAAAAGTTGCCCGATTAGAGTGTGGCCTGAAAATCATACAAAAACCCAGGCAGGACACAATGTGAAAAAAAAAAAAAAATATATTAAAATAAAGTAAAGTAAAAAAATAAATTATAACCGAATTAGTAAATCTGTTGAAAATTTTGAGTTAGTTGAAAATATTAAACCTATAATATCACTGTGGACGGCAGTCCACGTAGTGACGATGAGCACCGAGACTGTGGTGCCCAAGGAGACTACTATATACAGCCGTAGAATTGAAAATCTGCTACGATAGTCCGATTAGTACCATTTATATCTTGATCGAATGGTATTGTAAACCTCTTTGAAACTGCATACAAAGATTTTTCAAAAACGGATTAGTTCAGGAGAAATGGGAGTGAAAGTGGGAAATTGATCATTTTGAATATTGGAGCTGTTGGAGCCAGTGGAGCAAAACTCAACAAATGTTTAATGTTGTTGTGATATAGTTTCAAATACGCGTCGAATGACTCCTCAATCATCCCGATCCGATACTCCGTTAGCACTTAGCTGAACAATTTAAACAGGCAAAACTGGCAGCGTGCCGATTTTGAAACTAATTAAAAACTTTTTAAATATTTTTTTTTAAATAACTATTAATCGTCACTTTAATCTCACCTCGTTAAGAGGTGTTTATACCCTTGCAGAGGGTATTATAATTTTGACCAGATGTTTCCAACGCAGTGAAGGAGGCATCTGCGACCCCATAAAGTATATACATTCTTGATCAGCATC
>VNKF01008195.1:0-16014 GCA_008044355.1 Drosophila lacteicornis
CACATAAGAGCAGTCGGTGTTTTAAGTGACACCGACTGCAATATGCCCTGTTCTTATCTCAGTAGAAAAACAAATTAATTTTATTTAATTTATTTATTTTTGGAAAGGTAAATGGAACAATATACAAAACCTCATTTTTTATTTAAATAATATATATAATATTATATTATATTATAATTATATCATATTATAATATTATATTATTTATATATATTATATTATAACGTATAAAATTCTTATTTTTACAATTAACCCAATAGTGAATATGCCCATATTGTTAGGGTACCTAGTATGAAAAGTAGCAAAAGACCAAATATTCTTGCTGGGCCGAAATGAAATGATCGCACACATGCACCCGTGTACGTGAATGCATGAGCACGCATACATATAAAGATGAATTCAAGCGCAGAGCCAACCTTCTTCAAGTTGCGCGACTCTGCGTCTGAGCGAGCGAACTCTCGCAATCCGTGTGCGTCATAAGAATGAGAGAGCGAAGAGAGAGAGACAGCCGCGAGAGAGCGAAGAGAGAGAGAGAGCCGCGAGAGAGCGACGAGGCCTGCCGCTAACAGGCCTGGGGCCTGTCGCTAAGAAATTTTTGTGTCCATTTTCGTTGTATGAAATGAGTAGTCTATATGTTGTATGGTTAGTGGTTGAACGGAGGTAGTGTTGGGTTGCTCATGAGTGAGTGAACAACTAATAGTTGTTCACTAAACTGAGTGAGTGAACATGTTCCTTACTATTTGTTCTTTTTTGTTCACTTGTTCATTTTTGCTCACTTGTTCAGATTTGCTCTTTTGCTCACTATTGTTCACTATTGTTTGCTCACGCATTGTTCTCTTAGATTGCGCAAAAATGAGCAACCACATGCTTGTTCTTTATTTTAAATTCGAGTTGCCGGTCATAGAGATGGTGAACGAGTTTCTACTTTTATTATTATATTTTTTATTTAATTTTGTTATTTTAGTTTTGTTTAAATTTAATTCTTTTTTTGTTTCTTTTTATAAATATTCAATACATGAAATATGAAAACATAAATATACATACATACATACGAGTATATCAGATTTAAAATAATATGTAACACATGGATTTTTTAGTCGTTGAAATGCAGTGCTCAGTAGTCTGCTTATGAACAGTTAATAAAAAGGCAATGAACAGTAAACAAGTGAGCAACTGAGCAATGAGCAGTGAACAAGTGAACGAGTGAGCAAGTGAACAAGTGAGCAAGTGAACAATGAGCAGTGAACAAGTAAGGAATGAACAAGTGAGCAAAATGAGTGGGTTGACTCTTTTGAAAAAAAATGATCAAGTGAACATGTTCAACCAAATGAGCAGTATTTACCCAACACTAGTAAGTGTTATACAAATTTACAAACTTTGATATTGTCAACTAGATTTTTAGTAATCGTGTACACCGACTTTAAAAATGGCACTTTTCAGGAGAGCGCCTTAAAGTATTGGCTACCCATAAATCAAACATAGAATGACCTCCGTTCAACTACCCATTACTTTGTTATTTTTGCTCCGATCGATGTCGAATATGGTCTTAATATTCTTAGGATGTTGGACATTCATAAAAAAAAGGCGACAAAAAAAATTAATTAATTATACCCGGTACCCATAAGGTACAAGGGTATTATAAGTTAGTGCCAACCGAGAATGTATGTAACAGGCAGAAGGAGGCATCTCCGACCTCATAAAGTATATTCTTAATCAGCATCACCAGCCGAGTCGATTTAGCCATGTCCGTCTGTCCGTCTGTCCGTCCGTGTGAAACAACAGATCTCAGAGACTATAAGAGCTAAAGTTACATAATTTGGTGACAACATTGGAATCTGTTGCACGCAGATCAAGTTTGTTTTAAAATTTGGCCACGCCCACTTCCGCCCTCAAAAATCATAAAATATGTAAAATAATTTTCGGGTTAAAGTTAATAGATACAAGAAATGAATAAATTAGAGCGACAGTTTCCTGAAAATTTCAGTAAAATCGGATTATAAACATGGGAGATATTAGCAATAAGGTTAGAATCTTAACACACCGCCCTAAGGCACTGCTATTGCAAGCTGTAGCCGACAGGTGGCGCATTCGAGCTTTGGCCGTGCGATATATTAGCGCCAATTGCAGAAGAAATGACAAAAGATTATAGCAAGAAATGACGCCGATCGAGCTGGTTTTAATGTGTTCCTATAAAATGTATCATTCATACTTAAGTATGACATTAAATTGTTAAGGTCGGGAGCTAATTCGAGAGGCGATTTATTTTAAGAAGTATCGAAGTAGACTATTATAATCTATGTACAATTTTAAATTGCCTTTTAGTGTGAAGCGCAAACGTTTAGGTACCGGGTATCTCACAGTCGAGCACAGTCGACTGTACTTTTCTTACTTGTTTAATATGGTTTAGTAACGAATTGACAAAAAAATCTAACACAACCAATAGTAACCCGGAAGAATCGAAAAGGCGCAGCAGAAAGAGAAAAAATGGCCACGCTCCTGCACAAACAATCAAAAATGCATTGCGTCTACTCGTACATTCCATTGCGTACTGCTGCTGCTACTGCTGCTGATTCAGTTAGTATCAAAAGGATGCCGCTGGAACTGCTTCTGCCTTCACATTGTTGGACTGATATAATGATTTAAAAGTTACTTCGTTCTTGAGGGACGTGAGACTCTGGTTGAACATCATATCCTTGGAGGCCAGTGCTTTCAGTAGCTTATTTAGAAAATTTAGCTAACCAATTAAAAATAGAAAAAAACAGAAAGGAAACTACCATCGCTAAGCCGATGTTTGTATACCCTCTCAGTGTGAATATCGATCCATTTTGGTCAATTAAAAAAAAACCGATGTAAATTGTCATTACGTTTACCTACAAATTTTACATACAATAAAGTTGTCCGACATATGTATGTATGTATATACTAACCGCAATAAAAATAGTAGTATTCTTAAAGTTTCAATATAACCTCACGAACTGAGGGACTAGTTTGCGTAGCAACGGACAGTCCCACAGACGGACAGCCAGACAGATGGACAGACGGATATGACTAGATCGACTAGTATGGTGATACCAATCATTACTAGCGGCCCGATACGTGCTTCGATACGTCTAAGAAAATAGTGTATTAATTGCTAGTTATTTAAAACTAAATTTAAAACATTTGGATAAACACAATTTGTTTTTTTTTTCTACTTACGACTCTGGAACAGCCTTCATAAAGTTAGCCATGTGAAAAACATGATTCCTCCAAATTCACACATCAAACGTGAAGTGCCTTGAGCCTTTTTGATGGACATCGCAAACTATAAAAGCACGGAGTATTGTAATCGTTTGAACTCAAATGGCTTATCAAATGGAATCATAGGGATACGCGTCATCAAATAAACTTATTCTTTTGATTAAACAGTTAAATCTACGCACTCAGACACGCGAAAAGTGCTTCTAAGCAGTGCGAGAAAGCGAGAGGGTGACTATTGACCTTTTGTTTTGACTCAATGCTTAGGAACACTTCTCGCGTGTCTAAGTGCTCAGCTTAGGATCGCAGCTTCAATCAAATTTGGTAATTCCTTTTTCACTGCCAATCTGGTGCAATTCCGTAGTACTGGTGAATTAATATTTCGCAAAAATACAATCAATGAACCAACTTTTAGATTCAAGCTATGCTGTGGCATACCAATCGGTTCCAATTAATTTAAAATTTCAATTGGATAATTCACTGCCTCACTTTGATTCATGGCACTGTCAATTGATTTATATGTTTTGGCGAGGCCCAATATATGGAATTTAAAATATAAAAAACATTTTAATTGTGCTTTTTTGACAACATTATTAGAAATTATTTTATTGTCGGCGATGGCGTTGGCGCCACTATTATTTGCCTTCAACTCCATTGCCGCGTTTTACATTAATAATACGCCCAATCAAATGAGTTTGAATTAATTTCTCTTTTAAAGTTAGTTTACAAGACACAGCTGTAAATACAAGTCAGTGTGACCCCTTTTGATCATTTTCTTTATTTTCTTTGATCACACTAGTTACCGAACGAAATATGTCACAATTTCAATTCCGGAATTCCGAAAACGATTTTCGTTGATGTTAATACCAGCCCTTAGGCTACGAACTCAGACACGCGAAAAGTGTTCCTAAGCAGTACGAGAGAGCGAGAGGGTGACTATTGACCTCTCGTTTTGACACACTGTGTAGATACACTATTCGTCTACCTAAGTATGTATGTATGTAGCTTAAAAAAAAAAACCTCAAATTTTATTCCGTCGCTATCAAAACTTTTCGAGATAATCGCTGTTGTTAAAAAAACTTAAAAAAAAAAACATAGCATTGAAATGGTGCATGCAATTCGAAAGACAAAAAGTACGGGTACTCTTTTTTCATTTCTATTTTTTATAAAAAAAAATCTGACTATCCTAGGTCTAATATTAAGCAGGTTTTTTAATACTTAAATAAACAAAAAATAGTTCTTTTTTTTTTCTTTTAGAGTCAATTAAATTTTGTTACCTGACTATCCAAGGTTTAATATTAAGCCTGGTTTTTAATACAAAACAAAAATATAATATATATAATAATATAATATAAATAATAAATAATAAATAAATAATATATTCTTGATCAGCATCACCAGCCAAGTCGATCTAGCCATGTCCGTCTGTCTGCCTGTCTTTCTGTCCGTCTGTCGGTTTCTACGCGAACTAGTCTCTCAGTTTTTGAGCTATCGAGCTGAAGTTTTCAGCATAGTCTTATTTCTTTAGCACGCAGTGCTAAACGGCCGAAATCGGACTACTATATCCTATAGCTGCCATAGGAATGATGCGAAATTAATGTAAAAAAAAATATTAACTTCTCTGTTTTTAAAAGTATTTCTATAAATTTTGAGATATAGCAGTTTTTTATGATTCTAGAATTACGGTTTTCATTTTTTTAAGATCGGACAACTATATCATATTTCTGCCATAGAAGCTATCGGTCGATTTATATGAAAATGTAAAATTCTACATGTAAAATGTAAAATGTACAAAATTCGATATTTTTTCAACATTACTAAAATGGTTCGATATTCAATGATCCAATTACAGACTGCAAGGGTATACCAACTTCGGTTTACCGAAGTTAGCTTTCTTTTAGAGCAAATTGAATTTAGTTTGTCAGATACGTAACAAACAAAATATCTTGGGATGGAACAAACGTGTTTGCTAGGAAAATTCGATATATTCTCATAGTTTATCCATTATTTACTTTTGGGGAGGTGTATATTGTTGCAGAGTTGCGCCACAGGGTAGTTTAGTTCGGAAATACTGTGACAAATGAGCCTTTTATAAGCCTTGGTTGAAAAAGCACAAAATATGCTCCGAAAACGCTTTTAAACTCGACACTTTTCAGACACTTTATTATAAGCGCTTCTAAATTTGTTTGCTTGATAAATGCTACTCACCTTTCCATAATTTCCAGGCCATATCGCATCTTACTGCTAACCATCCATTTTTAGTTAGAATGGCCCTTAAGACGCTGCTAGCGAGCACAAAGTCAGAGCCAATAGTGCGGACCACTGTCAAGGATTTTATGTTTGGTTACCCTTCGGCCCTTGCCACATTAGGAAATACCTTCCTGCCCAACTGGATATCCTTTGAAAAGGTGGGTCTTATTGACCGCATGTACGATTTTGCTACGGATTACGAGACGTTCTACACGGGCGTGCCCGATCCGGCGTTATCTGGCCTTTATGCGACCTACCGCGGAGAAACAACCTTGCCCCAATGGGAAGGTGACCACTGCAGCAATATTGAGTACGCCTCGGATGGCACAAAGTTTAAGAGCTTCATTCAACCCAACGAGACTGTGAAGTTCTTCAGAAAGAGCATGTGCAGACCAATCAACTTGGTGAGTGTAGAAGGCTTCGGATAAATAACTTTATCTCAAAACAAACTCCGTTACTTTTACAGTACCGGGTAGGCGAAGAAAAAACTTATGGAAGCCTAAAAGGTTACAACTACGTGTTTGAGGATAATGCCTTTGATAATGGTGTGATCAATGAAGCTAACAAATGCTACTGCCGGAAAGGTAAGTTAATTTAATTTTCTTAATTATTTTTATATCTTTGCAAGGTATTAAAATTTTAGTCAGAAGTTTGCAACGGTGTGAGGGAAGCATATGTATTACATATTACTGATCAGCATCACCAGACGAGTCGACCTAGCAGGTCAGTCTGTCCGTCAATCTTTCCGATTCTACGCAAACTAGTCTCTCAGTTTTTGCACTATCGGAAAGAAACTTTGGTAAATTTCTGTTAGTTCGGCCCTTTCCAAAAAATTAAAAAAAAAACATAGTTAGAGGGTGCTTCAACGTACATTTGGGTATAAAAATTATTTAAAGTTTAGCCTAATTCCCATATACAATGTGTAGCAAACACGCACACTGACAAATGATGAATACACAAAATTCAAGCGCTTGTCTGTGTATCGTAGCGGTACAGTGGTCTGTGAAGCTTACAATTTTTGTTAAATTGTGTTTAGCGTAAAGCTCCGTACTCAGACATGCGAACAGCGTTTCTAAGCAGTGAGAAAGAGCGAGAGGTCAATAGTCGAGAAACACTTTTCGGGAGCGCTGTTGTAAAGGCCAGTACTCAGACAAACGAACAACATACTAGAAAATACCAGAAAGAGACTTTTGGTATTTCTAGAGGTCGTTCTCGACTATTGGTCTCTCACTCTTACTGTTTCTTCACACAATTCAAACTATTTGTTTCCCGCATCCCGCCAAACACAATAATGTATTCAAAAGCCCAGTCCAAGCGTTTAGAAGAGCAGATAAAGTTATAATAATTAAATTGGTACAGGCCAATTCAATGATAAGGGATTTGGGCAATATTATACATTTGCATAAATAAAGGCCTGGAAAGAAATAGGTCCCTCGATGTCACATTTGGTTCTGACTTTGATGAGCACTATGAGATGTCACGCTCGATGACTGAAATGAAGGCGTCACAGGAGTGTCTGGCTGGACAGAACCTTCATTGCCAAGCTGGAAAAGGACAGAACCGGGCGCAGGAGCAGTACCAACTCTAACCATATGTATGCCAGCAAAGATATCTGTACAATCAGAGCCCCGCATTCATCAGGATCGAAGTAACTTTGAATCATTTCACCAGTCCAACAATTTGGTTTCGAGAGAATCTGGGCGACGGCGTTGGTGGTCATTGTGAGGCCATTGTTCATTGTGTCAAATGAGCTATTCCAAAACGAAACTACAAGTCTGTGCGAATTGTCTTTCAAATATAAAAGAAATAATTGTAAATGTAAAACAGCTGATTTGAGATTGGTATGACCGCATAATTTACCTTCCAAAAATGCCGAAGAGCGTTTTAAGAAGCGGTCACACCGGAAAAAGATTAAATCTTTTTCGGGTTGCGAACTGTTTTAGTGACTGCGTTCTAGGCTTAATAGGCTATATACGAGTATGTCGACACTATGCACACTTTGAATACATTTATGCGTGAATTATAAATAAAACAAAAATTTAACAACGTAAAATACGTAGTAATTAATGACTTTTCAATATTAAGACGTACATTTGAGTATTCAAATTATAAGTAGATTTTTATATTAAAGGACATACAGTTTGATGAGGTAAGAGAAGAGTATTGCTGTGATCATTAGTTCAGAGAGAACGTAAAGGAGCGCCTGCGGTACTACTTTAAGTATTCCTAATTAATGTTTTTTTGTTTCTAGGTTATGATTTTGAAATTAAACGAAAATAACAACATGGTAGGTCTTTATTGAAATACAAAAAAAAAAAAATGGAATTAAAAAGTCGTTAATTACTACGTATTTTACGTTGTCAAATTTTTGTTTTATTTATATTTCACGCAAAGTGTGCAAAGTGTTGACATATATAGTATTTACGCTAAGCACAATTTGACAAAAATTTTAAGCTTCACAGACCACTGTACCGATCACACAGGCAGGCGCTTGGATTTTGTGTATTCATAATTTGTCACCATGTGCGTGTTTGCGTAGCAACGGTTTCCAAGCGCATTTATGTTTTTTTTTAAATTTTTTGGAAGAGGCCGAACTAACAGAAATTTACCAAAACTTTTGAAGATAGTCCTCTTTCTATTTCCATTAGTATAAAGCTGCTCCCATTAATAAATAGAAAAAATACAAAAATTAAAACTAAAAAATTATTAATTTATTGTAAGGCCTCGTTTCTACTACAGTTCCAATTGTGCAATCTGGGAATCTAGTGGCGACAAAACAGAAAAATGCATGTGCATTTTTTCCTTTTACCCGATAGTGTTGGTTAGTCCCCGTTTTCACTAAAGTTGCTTTTTCCAATTATGCTTTTTCGGCAAAAAGTAACTTTTTCCCTGTGTAAAAGGTATAGAATCTAGTGCTGACAAGAATTATAAAAAATAGCTTTTCCGTGGTTTAGTTCGATAGTATCGTTTATTACAGTCGTTTTCTGCCTATCGATGTGTAATTTTGTCCAACTACCACCTACTAGTCAGCTGTTTTTTTGAACAAATGAAATTGATCGCCCGCTGGCAGAAAAAATATTAAACAAATTCTGACTTTCACCATGTTTTTAAACTAATTAGCATTTAATTTGTATGTATTTTGTTTAGCAATCTCTTGAATGAACTGGCTATTAAACTTCAGGGCGATCATAACTGGCATTTTCTCTGTAGATTCTGCACTGGCGGCCACAGCCTCCTCCTACTTCCAAGTCGCCCCCTTTCTCTCCAGTTTCTTGTAAGACTCTACTTGGGCTTGGCAATAGCCTTCTTCGGCTTGAAGGCGGACAGCTTTAGATAGCAGAGTCCTGTGGTCAGAAGGCGTCGGTGGCGTCGGCGGCGGTGCGCAGGGATCCTCACTTTTCCCAATTTGCCTCTCCGGGCAAATGCGTCTGCCTCCGAGTTGGTAGAATCCGCGTCCCCAGGTTAATAGATTCCAGTCGGCTGCAGTGGTTCCTGGAAGTCTTAGGGCTCCTGTCAAGCGGCTGGCTGGCGGATCTACGTGATATCTTTATTGTTAGTTAGCCCCAAATAGAAAATAAAGTCCAGCTCTTTCGATTGGTAGAAAAACCTTTTCCGCTTTTCGTGATTTTTGTGCGATAGTTGGAAAAAGCAGCGTAGTGGAGAAATACCATTAAGCTTTTTCTGCCTATCGATGTGTGATTTTCTACAACTGCCACCACTAGCCAGCTGTTTCTTGAAGAAATGGAATTAAGTGCCCGCTGGCGCAATTGGCTTTTTTTTTTTTTCTTCTATCAAATCCTTATATTTTTCTTTGGATTATCCCTGTTGTTAAACTAAATATTAACAAAATAGCTTTAATTTTAAATCTTAGTTCGTTAAGCGATCTCTGAGTTGATCTGGCTATTGTACTTCTAGATGATCCTAGCCGTGGGAGCTGGCGTTGATGCTGTACTGGCGACCACCGCCTCCTCCTTTGTTAGGAACCTCAGAGCGTTAGCGCTCGGTTCCGCTCTTTCTAAATCCACCCTTCCTCTCCAGCCTTCTTTAGCTTGAAAGCGGACAGCTTTAGATAGCCGTGCCCTGTGCCCTTTAGGTAGCCGTGCGGCTGGTGGGCAGCGGTGTGCAGGTATCGTCTCACTTCTCCGAGTTCGCCTCTTCGTCATGTTCTAACGGAACTGGCGGCGGAGCCTGCACAGCCCATCTCCGCAGTGGGCAAGACTTCCTCCACTTACTCTTCTCTGGGCATGGCCATGTGATGTGAATTCGGGTTTGATGCGTCTGCCTCCGAGTTGGTAGACTTGGCTCCGGGTTAAAAGATTCCAGTGAGCTGCAGTGGTTCCTGAACGTTTTAAGTCTCCAGTCGAGCGGTAGAACCTTGTGAAATCTTTATTGTTACTTAGCCGCAAATAAAAAAAAAAGTCTAGCTCTTTAATTTTGTTGCATTTCGAGTTGGAATCGGCTGAAGTTGACCGATAGGGTATAGGTGATAGTCGGGGGGGAAGTATCGATAGGTAGGCTTTAAACTGGTGGCGCCACCTAAATGTCGGAAGGCAGGGGCAAGCGTTCTCACCTTCTCGCTCATACATCGCTCTCTCTGAGGGTTGCCCTTAAACTGCTAAAAGAGTCCCTTAAGGTGGAACGCGGTCAGTGAAACGAACCCATAGAGAGAGGCTAAAGCGTTGGAGGAGGGGCAGTAGGAAAAGATACGGAGGAGCGGCAGCAAGCAAATAAAAAAAGTGGTGTGATTTCCTTGAAATATAGAAAACGTGAGTGCCAAATAAAAGAGCAAAAAGTGAATTCGAAACTGATTCGAATGGAAAAGTTGTGAAAGCTGCCAAGAACCTCGGGTGCCGCCATTTTCCTTGGATTTGTGTTGTGGACCCGGACCTGCTTAGTCTGACCAGCCTGTGTCAGTGGAGAGCAACTGGTAAGCCCGTTCCTGTGCAGAATTGCACTGGATCCAAATCCCACCGGAGCCACGGCCGTTTGTTTTTTTTTTTGCGAGCCGTTCGCCGCGCATGGTGAATTTACCTGCTGCTTGGGCAACAGCTGCCATTTTCCGGCAGCTGCCAACGAATCTGCCTCAGGATATCCACGCTTCGCTCCGGCTCCCATTTCTGCCACAATTGTGGGGTACCGGCCGTACTTTGCCGCCGCCGCTCACCATCTAAAGTTGCCCTTCTGTTTGGGTGTCCCGCCGTGATGAATTAATTTATGTGCCTAGGTTAATTTTGTCCGCGTAGTTTCGTGCACCAGGGCCCGGTTTTTGCGCAACCCAGGCCTGAAAAAAAGATAGAGATTAGTTAGGTAAAGGTTCAGCGATGTAAATTTTGTAGTTTGCCCACCCTAATTGTCCTTTTTGGAGCTCCAGTTGGGACCGTAGGTGACCAAAGGTGGTATCCGGTCAGCCCAACTTGTGGCTATAGCACTTAACAAACTTCTCCCCGGCGGAAATATCGCGGACTTGGCGCAAGTGCATTCCTGGCCCAGGTCGTGGTCTTACATCGGCGGAGTGACCAATGCTCTGTAAAGGAAATGAATTGTTGTATTGTATTTAAGTACGGAAATTATATGACGTGAAAAATTATGGCCATTGAGTAAGAGTATTTACCTGGGGGAGATGAGCCGGTCGCCAAACCGCCCGGAATAGATACCGGTCAGCCGGAGATGGGTGATACCTCTCCAAATCCCAAGAGGCATCCATGGTTGGGTGGGTGCGTAGTGGCGAGTCCATCAGTGCCACCAATTCTTTCCGTTTAATGTCGCCCAAATTTAAATTATTCCGCTAGTTTACGTTTTGTTGCTAGTGGTGGTTAAATTTATGTTAGTGAGACGTCGTTATGTTATCGATATATCGATTGTGCGGACTGCGGGCAGAGGGGGAACTCGTTCCTGGGATTCCGGAGCTAGCCGGCACTGTCCTCCGGGAAAAAGCAGTTCCCTTACAATTTTTAATCTTAGTTAACATTGATTTAAATTTTGATTTGAATTTAATTTTCCGCCAAATCAAAGCCAAAACAAAAAACAGCTATGTTCCTTATAGCCATTGCGCACTACAGCGATTACAGAGCGAACGATGAGAAGATGGTGAAATTTTGAAATTCCTGTTTACATGACACCATCCACCATCTACCCTAAGCTTTCAATGTAAAACAAGGAAAAATACAAAGCAAAACACATATTATGAATTCCTTGCAGCCCAAATAGAAGCATTTTGGCTGCTGCTCAAGAGCAGAAACTGATATTGTTATCATATATATATATAATAAACTAAAAGTCGACGGGGAGATGGAGGAGGAACTCTCTGACCGATGGCGATCTGGCCAGAGTGGATAAGCTCGTCGGCTTCCTTGGGGGGCTGTCCGGAAAGATTCCTGAATAGACAGACGCACGTCCCACGCAGGTGGGACGCCCAGAGTTTACCAGATGGATATGGGCACGAAGACGACGACACTATCTTCTTCGTCTTTCCTCGCAATTTGCTTTTCTGTAGGGACGGATCTATCTTGTTCACACCGTCAATCAACTGATTTACTCCAGGGTGAAGGCAAGAAACTATTTCGACTTTGATTTTATGTTAATTTGTTCGTTGTGGCAACTTTTCGGTGCGAGATCCTCCTCACGAATGCTGCTATGAGGCTGGGACACTTCCCGAGGATCTGGAAGCAAGCAAATGTTGTGATGATTCACAAAAGTGGTAAACCGGTACACATGGCTGAGAGCTTCCGCCCAATTAGCTTGCTGCCTGCTTTTGGTAAAGTGCTTGAGAGATGTGTTCTTTCACGCATGCTCTCTTCTCCGGAGGTGAAGAAGGCGTTGCCGGACCATCAATTTGGCTTCCGACAGAGTCATGGCACTCCCGAACAGTTGCACAGAGTCGGTAAATTCATCCTGGATGGCCTCCAGCTGAAAGAGTACACAGTTGCAGCGTTCTTAGACATCCAGCAGGCATTCGATCGAGTGTGGCACCCTGGACTGCTATATAAACTCAAAAGGATCCTTCACCCGCAACTATTGGAGATAATTGCCAGCTTCCTCCAAGAAAGATCCTTTCGGGTAGTCCAGGACGGGATCTCCTCCTCAGCCAGACCTATTGCAGCAGGCGTGCCTCAGGGGAGTGTTCTAGGCCCAATTCTGTACAACCTCTTTGCTCATGATGCCCCCCTTGAAGCTGGTCATGCGCAGAGTGAAATATGTACAGCTACCTATGCAGATGACACTGCAGTTCTGGCCAGGTCTAGCTGCACCTATGAAGCCACCGATGACCTGCAGTTGCTGCTGAAAAGGTACGAGAACTGGGCATGCAGGTGGAACATCTCGATCAAAAATGTGCTATAGTCACCTTCGCTAACAGAAAAGACTCCTCGCCTGGTGTATTCCTGCATGGCCAGTTGATCCCTCAGCTTAGGGAGCATACCTATTTGGGGGTCACGTTTGACAGGAGGCTCACGTTTGCGTCCCACTTGAAGAAAACGCGCTCAAAACTAGAGGCAGCTGCTCGCAGACTCCACTGGCTAACCAAAGCAAAATCGAAGCTCAGCCTGGTAAATAAGAAAAAGATCTACACTGCTATACTGGCGCCAATTTGGCACTATGGGCTGGCCATTTATGGAGTGGCGGCCAAAACACATCTCAACAAGGTCAGAGCTTTCCAGGCTAAGTTCCTGAGACACATCTCTCAAGCTGAATGGTACATCAGAAACACAGATATACACAAGGATCTTGAAATTGAAATGGTCGGTGACACAATAAACCGGCTGGCAAGGGCCCACAAAACCCGCCTTAAAGCTCACCCCAACCGCCTTTCAAGGAAAGCTACCAAATCAACAACAAGAAGAAGATTAAAACGAACAACATTCGGGCAACTGCCGTCCCGCACCCTTCAATAACCAGTCAACATAACCCTCCCCTAACTAAACTATCTTAGGGCTGCTGCCCCTAAACACACAAATTAACACATCTGTACATAACACACATTCACCTCTAAATACAAATTGTATATAAACAGTAGATTTAGATTAGATTTAAGCAGCAAAGATCACGTACCAAAATAAAATAAATGTAAATGTAAATGGTGCGAGAGAGAACCAGCTGAGAATGAAACATCACAAATCGATGTTGGAATATTTTGAGAAAATTTGGAATGAAAATATATATGGAATTTGACAACTGAGACGGTGTCATCATAGACGGTGGACTGAAGATGGGGGATGGAGCCTAGTGTGAAATGACTATTAAAGAGAATGCTAAATGCAGAAATTTCATAGAAGAAAAGCTTTCTTTGCACATCGTGTTAGAGGTGGAGAAACATCGATGAAAACATTGATGCATCGATGTTTTTGAAATGTTTGTTTCCCCACAAAACATTGATGTTTTACTCACATCACTAAAGTAAGAAAACAAATCTTAAATTTTTTTAAGTACATTTTGTTTTTATGAAAACGTCGAAAAACTTCGAAGTTTTTTTTTCCATCGATGTTTTGTATTTAAACATCGAAAAACATCGATGTCTGCAAACATCGATGTTTCTCCATCTCTACATCGTGTTTGCCGTGCGATAATTAAAAATGCATCGTAGTGGACAAATACCCTAATACTTTGTTTAGACTGGGTCCGCAACCGCAATAATTCAAAAATGTCACAACATCGACTTTTCCATCCATAAGCTGTGCATGTGCTAGAAAGAGACTGGATAGAGCCGCAACAGGGAGCTGTTGTGTGTTTGACAGCAGTTTTTTTTTAATATTTAGGTAATTTTTGCTTGGCGCTTTTGAGATTTTTAGCAATAGATAAGGTGCTTTTTTAATTTGTCTTCCCCTTCTCAATCGGTTTTCTTATTTCAAGAGTCGACATCAGTGTGCTTAAGCAAAATTCAAAACAATGTAAACTAAAATTAAAAATGAAAGAGCAAGACTTTATTTTCTATTTGCGGCTAAGTAACAATAAAGATTTCACGTGGTTCCGCCAGCCAGCCGCTTGATAAGATCCCTAAGACTTGGAGGGACCACTGCAGCCCACTGGAGTCTTTTAGCCTGGAGATGCGGATTTTACCAACTCTGAGGCAGACTTATCAACCCTTCTCTTATGCAAGTCTCTTATGATCACGGACTCACATCACCTTGCTCTGGCCAAGGAGGAGTAAGTGGAGGAGGTGCTGCGCCTGACGGAGAAGGGAAACTTCGAGTATCCGCCACCGACCCGGCTCCTGTGCAGGCTCCGCCGCCGGTTTCGTTAGAACATGACGATGAGGCATATTGGGAGAAGTGAGAGGATCCCTGCGCACCGTCGCCGACGCCTTCTGTTCACAGGGCTCGGCTATCTGAAGCTTTCCGCTTTCAAGCTGAAGAAGGCTATTGGCAAGCCCAAGTAGAGTCTTACAAGAAGTTGGTGAGAAAGAGGGCGTCCAGGAAGAGACAACGCACTGTAGGAGGCGGTGGCCGCCAGGCAGCATATACAGAGTAGATGCCAGTTCATTTAACAGATCGCTAAACGAAATGTGTTCATATTAAATGCTAGTTAGTTTAACAATATAAAAAAGGCATGCATTTTTTATACCCGGTCCATAGACACTAACCATACAACATATAGACTTCTCATTTAATACAACGAAAATGGACACAACAATTTCTTAGCGACAGGCCCCAGGCCTGTTAGCGGCGGGTCCCGTCGCTCTCTCGCGGCTGTCTCTCTCTCTTCGCTCTCTCATTCTTTTGCCGCACACTGATTGCGAGAGTTCGCTCGTTCAGTCGCAGAGTGGCGCATCTTGAAGAAGGTTGCTCTGCGCTTGAATTCTTCTTTATATGTATGCGTGTTCATGGGTGCATGAAGAGAAGAATATTTGGGCTTTGGCTACTTTTCAATGAAAATTAAAAATGAAAATTTCATACTTGGTACCCTAACAATATGGGCATATTCACTATTGGGTTAATGGTAAACATAAGAATGTTATACGTTATAATATATCTCTTAATGTATCAGCATACATTTAATATTTGTTTACAAATTCAAATCAGTGGCAGCAGTGAAATGTTTTGCATATATGTATGTATTCGAATTTACATTTACATTTATTTTATTTTGGTACGTGATCTTTTCTGCTTAAATCTAATCTAAATCTACTGTTTATATACAATTTGTATTTAGAGGTGAATGTGTGTTATGTACAGATGTGTTAGTTTGTGTGTTTAGGGGCAGCAGCCCTAAGATAGTTTAGTTAGGGGAGGGTTATGTTGACTGGTTATTGGAGGGTGCGGGACGGCAGTTGCCCGAATGTTGTTCGTTTTAATCTTCTTCTTGTTGTTGATTTGGTAGCTCTCCTTGCAAGGCGGTTGGGGTGAGCTTTAAGGCGGGTTTTGTGGGCCCTTGCCAGCCGATTTATTGTGTCACCGACCATTTCAATTTCAAGATCCTTGTGTATATCTGTGTTTCTGATGTACCATTCAGCTTGAGAGATGTGTCTCAGGAACTTAGCCTGGAAAGCTCTGACCTTGTTGAGATGTGTTTTGGCCGCCACTCCATAAATGGCCA
>VNKF01008213.1:0-17799 GCA_008044355.1 Drosophila lacteicornis
AAACTAAGCTGGAATGACCACATAATCAGGGCTGTAGGAAAAACGTATGGTTTGCTAAGATCTCTTTCCCCTGTTAAAAGTCTGTTACCCATAAATGTTCGTATGCTAATTGCCAAGACCTGTCTAATCCCAACACTTTTCTATGGTATCGAAATTTTTTCAAATTGCGATGCAGCCAGCCATCAAAAAATAAAAGTTGCATATAATAATATAGCAAGATTTATATTCAATCTGCGCCGATTTGACCATGTGACCAGCTATGCATATAGAATATTTGAACTTGACTTGACCGACTGGATGAAACTGAGGGTGCTAATCTATCTGCATAAAATAATTTACACGAGGGAGCCTACATATCTCTTTGAAACATTAAGATTCCCTTCCTCTAGAAGAGCAAATAACCTGATTCAAATAAGACACAGATCTCTGCTTTCAGAAAGACAGTTTTTTGTACACGCAATTAGGCTATGGAATCAACTTCCAAGTTCTCTAAAAAATATTAGTAGCGCCACGCAGTTTAAGACAAAACTTACAATACACCTGCAAAATATCAACTTAACTTAAAACATAAAANNAAAAAAAAAAAAAAAAAAAAAAAAAAAAAAAGCGACCTTTTTTATTAACCTTTAGCGTAACTTTAAGATTTCTATTCAAACTTTTGATTTAAAATTAAAACTAAAATTGTAATTCAAATTATTTATGTTATGTCAATTTATGTTAATTTTTCCTATGTGACTATTGCACTAATTATAAGTTATTAACTTGTAGCGTTAGGAAACATTATAAAATAAAAATTGAAATTGAAATTGAAAATTGAAATTGATTGTATGGAGCAGAGAATAATAAATGAATACAATTATTGAACAAGTACTCAAAGTCATTTATTCGGGGAACTCCTCTTACTCGCGTGAACACTGGGAAAATGATCATTCAACTAAGCGAGCCGACAACGGCTGCTCAGAGACGTTCATACCGTTTCAGTCCTAGTGAAAGGGAATTATTACGAGCACAAGTTCAAGAGCTGATTGAACATAAAGTAATTATACCTAGTTGTTTACCGTAATTATACCTAGTTCTTTACCGTATGCTAGACCCGCACTCTTAGTGAAAAAAAAGAATGGATACACGGCTTTTGTGACTCCAGATGGTCAGTGTAAGTGTCTGGCGATGCCGCTTGGTTTAAAAAATGCTCCATCGGTTTGTCAAAGAGTTGTGATGAAAGCGCTTGGTGAATTAGCGTATTCTTACGTTATTGTTTACATGGACGTTGCATCAACAAAGGAAGATGTACTTGATAGTTTGGAAACCGTTTTAAAGATCTTGACAGGCTGGCTTTTCTTTCAAGGTGAAAAAATTTTCGTTTTTGAGAGAGTCTGTACAGTATTTGGGATACGAAGTATACCCCGGCGAGATTCCACCCAATTTGCATCAGATTGAGGCATTATGTGCTTTGCCATCACCTCGGACCGTTACTACGTTACTTCAATTTATAGGATTAGCTTCATACTTTCGGCAGTTCGTACCAGGATTTTCTCAGCTTATGAAGGCACTGTATATTCTCACATCTGAAAAAAGTAACTTTTTGTGGAAAAATGAGAATGAGGTAATCCGTAAAGCGAATCTTTAATATTCTCACAAGCAAACTAGTTTTGACAATATTCAATCCACAATACCCTATAGTGTTAGTAGTAGTAGTAGTATACGGATGCGAGTGCCATTGGTCATGGCGCAATACTTGTGCATCGCATTGAAAGTAAACCATATGCAGTGGAGTATTTTAGTCCTTGTGAGTCAAAGTGAGTTGGAAACTCTTGCGGTTGTCAATGCTATTAAATATTTTAGACACTTTTTACACGGTAGAAGGTTCTTTTTACTGACTGAAAGCGTCCAGAACAAAAATTGAATTATTATCTAGAGTATACCGTTGGGGCATTTCTAGGCTCCTTTGATTTTGACATAGAGTACCGAGAGGGAAAGCGCATGGCCCACGTAGATTTGTTGTCAAGAAATACTTTGCCTGACAAGTGTAAACAAATACAGAACAAGGTTATTGAAAAGCGTGTAGAGTTTATGACTGTTACTGAAAGTTGGATTCAAGCAGAACAGCAACGCGATCAAGACATTTTAAGTACAATTAAAAAACTGAATGACGGTGAATTATCGGTAGAATTGGCTACAATCTATGTGTTCAGTCTCAGCAATATGTATATGCGATATTAAAAAGGTAGCAATTATCAGGTCAAGCGCGAATGCATATTCTGCTGACATGAAGAAGTCGAAATGGGCAACGTTCCCAATTCTGCATGGATCATAATACACAGTAACCCACATTTCTTTTTTCTATTCTTTATACTTTGTTTAGCTATAAATACCGTTAAGTTTCCTCAATAAAATCAGTAATTGTTTTGGCCATTTGGCTGCATTCGACAGAGGCTGTCGCAGAGTCTTCAGACCCTCATGTGCACCATCTATAGTCCAACTGGTTCATGTTCTAGTTGCGGCGACACAAGGCAGACAGTTTATGTACTGTATGCCAGGCACCCAAGTCTACATTAACAGTATGAGATGATGACAAATGTGTTATACAGGACAATTCAATGACATTGTAGAACTAGTTGAACTAATCCGTTTTTGAAAAATCTTAGTATGCAGTTTCAAAGAGGTGTGCAATACCTTTCGATCAAGATATAAATGGTTCTGATCGGACTATCGTAGAAGATTTTCATTATACGACTGTATATAGTAGTCTCCTTGCGCACCACAGTCTCGGTGCTCATCGTCACTACGTGGACTGCCGTCCACAGTGATGTTTAAACGGTTATAATGAATTTAAACCGTCGTTTATCATTTCAGCGGCCTTGGCATACATTTTTCTGTTGATTATTTTCTGTCTCTTTCCCCTTTTATGTTTGGCCTTGGAGCGCACTTGACCCAATGGTATCAGAACTAGAACCAAACAATGTATGTATGTATGTAACACAAATGGTTCACTGATTTACATTTGTGAACTTATGGTTTACGAATAAGAACCAAACGGGAATTGTTGTTCCACAAATGTAAAACTGTTCTGAATGCAACACCAAAAGGAATCGCCATATCGGTGTACCATATCGAATATGCTCTCAAAATACTAGAAGTTTCACTTCAATCGTGCGTAGGCTTGACACACCCCTTTTTTTATAGCTAGATTTAATTTACTTTTTAAAAATATAAAAAAAAAGTTTTAAATTATTTTGAGTAAACAGATTTAAAGATACCTTTATACCTTTGTTCTCAAAGAGTTAATGTAAAATATGTTTTAATTCAGTACAAATTCTAGAAGTTATGGCAAAATATTAGATGTAAATGACGAAAAATTAATCATTAATTAATTCAGATTTTTGCTAGTACTTAAAATGTTTTTCAATCAAAAACATAATCACAAAGCAGGCTACTTCCCTTGTAAAACAATTTTGTAGCACAACTGCAATATGATAATTTCATTGAACTGGCCATAACTTCTAGAGTTTGTACTGGATTTGCATATATTTTACCTCAACTCTTTTAGGACAAAGGTATCTTTAGATCTGTTTACTCAAAATAATTTAAAACTTTTTTGTATGTCTTAAAAAGGTAAATGCAATCTAGCTACAAACAAAATAGCCAAAAATATTGCATGTTTTTTACTTTCAGTGCATATATTATCATTAATAAAGCTCTGACCTTAAAGAGCCATATCTTGTGGGAAGGTGTATATGAAAAATCTGGGTTTTCGCAAATATCTTCAAAACGGTTCTTTGAAATTTTTTTTATGGTATCATCGTTTTCAGCGACTCAAAATTAGGCGGAAAAAGTGAGTCTTAACGATAAAATCGAAAAAAAAACAAATCCAGGTTCAAGAGTCAATTTTGCATTTCGGCTGGGAAAAGATACTTGACAAGAAAAGATACTCGACATTCCTGCAAACCAATATAGCTCACACTATATTGGTTTGCAGGAATGTCGAAGTATGTTCGAAAATTTGTTGAGAACTTTTTTACCTGCAGACTGACGAAATTGGCTTCGGGAAAAGGTCAAGCTGAGTTACATTCAATCCCAAAAGTCAGCATACCTTGGCACACGTTGCATATTGACATCACAGAAAAATTAAGTGGCAAGAATAATCCTAAGGAGTATATCATAGTTCGGGTAAACGGTTTTACCAAATATGTTCACCTGTTCCATACTTTCAAAGTAGATGCAAACAGTTGTATAGACGCTTTAAAATCTTATATTATGTGTTAGTGCCAATCGAGAATGTATGTAACAGGCAGAAGGAGGCATCTCCGACACCATAAAGTATATATATTCTTGATCAGCACCACCAGCCGAGTCCGTCTGTCCGTCTGTCCGTCCATCTGAAACAACAGATCTCAGAGACTATAAAAGCTAGAGTTACCAAATTTGGTGACAACATTGGAATCTATTGCACGCAGATCAAGTTTGTTTTAAAATTTGGCCACGTCCACTTCCGTCCTCAAAAATCATAAAAAAACGTAAAATAAGCTATACTCGTTGTTTTCGGGTTAAACTTAATTGATAAAATAAATTAACGTTAAATAACGGACGTTTTCTGAAAATTTCAGTAAAATCTGATGATAAACATGCGAGATATTAGCAATAAGGTTAGAATTTTAACACATTCCCCTAAGGCACTGCTTTTGCTGTTGCAAGCTGTAGCCGACAGGTGGCGCATTCGAGCCTTGGCCGTGCGATATAATGGCGCCAACTGCAGAAGAAATGAAAAAAGAATAGAGCAAAATATGACACAAAATAACATAATTCATTTTTTGGCGTCCTTATAAAATGTATCATTCATATTTAAGTATGACATTAAATTGTTTAGGTCGGGAGCTAATTCGAGAGGCGATTTATGTTAAGAAGTATCGAAATAGAGTATTATAATGTATGTACAATTTTAAATTGCCTTTTAATGTAAAGCACAAACGTTTAGGTACCGGTTATCTCACAGTCGAGCACTCTCGACTGTAGCTTTCTTACTTATTTTAATAGCAACTGGTGCAAGTCGCGCCAAAGGGCAGGTTAAAGGAATTATAAGTACTCTAAAAAATATGTTGACTGTTGTTGAATCTAGTGATCAATCATTGCAGGACGCCTTGGGAGAAATACAGCTGCCATTGAATTGTAGGCTATTTAATTTTTTTTCGCATTTCTAAAAATCTACTTGACCAATTGTTTTGAAATTTTGCACACAGCTTCTGCAACTAATTTTCCAGGTATCCCCGCCGGGATTTTTTTAAATATATTTTTTATTCTAATTTTAATTTAACAATTAACCTTTTTTATACCCGGTACCCATAGGGTACAAGGGTATTATAAGTTAGTGCCAACCGAGAATGTATGTAACAGGCAGAAGGAGGCTTCTCCGAGCCCATAAAGTATATATATTCTTGATCAGCGTCACCAGCCGAGTCGATTTAGCCATGTCCGTCTGTCCGTCTGACCGTCTGTCCGTCTGTCTGTCCGTGTGAAACAACAGATCTCAGAGACTATAAGAGCTAGAGTTACCAAATTTGGTGACAACATTAGAATCTGTTGCACGCAGATCAAGTTTGTTTTAAAATTTGGTCACACCCACTGGCGCCCTCATAAATCATAAAAACGTTATTAAGCTATACTCGTTATTTTCGGGTTAAAGTTAATAGATACAATAAATAAATAAAATTCAATGGACGTTTCCTGAAAATTTCAGTAAAATCGGATGATAAACATGGGAGATATTAGCAATAAGGTTCGAATTTTAACACACCGCCCTAGGGCACTGCTGTTGCAAGCTGTAGCCGACAGGTGGCGCATTTGAGCCTTGGCCGTGCGATATAATGGCGATACAATGTAGTGCATGTACATTTTTAAATCTCACAGTCGAGCACAGTCGACTGTAGCTTTCCTACTTGTTTTTAGTCAAATATTGAATTATTGACTTCAAACTTACATGAAAAAATGAAAAACTCGACGGTAATACCTCCGGACAATTATCCTTTAACTAATGCATATTCTGGTTTTCATATCGCACGATTCTGTGGACCGTTAGGGTGTACACCACAAATCAACTTTTATTGGAGGGGCCACGGGAGATTCCCTATAACTCCAATACCTTCACATATTTTACAATTAAACATTTTTAAAAAATTGTCGAAATGTTACGTTATTATATGTTATTTAAATTAATTAATTAGGTCAAGCCGTTTTGCCACAACACATTTTTAAAAAGTGACCCGTTTTGCACAGGGCGGTCGAGGACCGTGAAAACCAATGTGGACTTGGTGCGGATGAAACGGATGAAATAGGCCGTGAAGACTCGTGTGGCACTAGCAATGCGGGTGAAATAGACCTCTGAAGACCAATGTGGCACTGGCAAAGAAGTAGTGGCTGGTGTGGCACTAGCGTGTGGTGAAAACAATGTGGCACTGGTGTGTTATAATGTCGATTCTACGTGACGGTATTTTTTAACAAAGATGTTAGAAATGATGAAATATTATCGTTCGTATAAAAAATTACTAAAAATTGTAACTTAGAGTAAGCAAACTTTGTCAAATAAATTTGAAAGCAAACGTTATTGGAGATACGTTATCCTTTGGATTGCACGAGGACGTGAAAGCTGTCAGTATGGCCGTGGTGGAGAAAGATTTTTTTTCGGTTGTAGTAGATGAGAATTTGTAAGTAGTCAGAATGACCGAGTCGGAGAAAGTAATTTCTTTTGCATTACACGAGGCCGAGAAAGCAAAGAACGACCCTTTACAGACCCGGGGAGTAACAGTTTATCCGACATCAGCAGTGGGATTCGGACCTAACGCAGTGGGATTCACTACCAAGGGATGTCTACGCGTTCCTGGGACAAAAAGACCGAAATTTTCTGGAACTGCTCAAGAATATGCAGACGTCGTCGAGCGAGATTTGCTTGCCGAAATTCAATCCGGACATTGCTGGTGTGAATGCCGCGCAGTGGCACTAAGTGACAGCGAACTAATATTCGCGTTAAGCGAATTGTTGGAAGGAGGAGCAGCCCAGTGGTTATCACAGATATGCTATTTAGGAATAATTTTGATCGGCGTTTGCAACGAATTATACATACAGTGAACGTACATAGCCGACGGGATCTATAAGCTGAACTGCAAGTTTTTCTGCGCTGAAGAAGAAGAAAGAAGGATGGATCTGTGCGCTATAGATCAGCTTAAATCTTGTATGCTGGTACATGGTGAGAGATTTCCAATTACATTCGATTCCGGAGCTGAGTGCTCATTAATAAAAGAGCGCCTTTTAAATAAGTAAATTGTTAAGAGAATTAATATCTCTTAACGGCATAGGTAATGGCAATACTTATAGTGCAGTACAACTCGAAAGCAATATAATAATAAATTACATTTCTTTGATAGTTTTGTTTCACATAGTACCAGATGAATGTAAGAATAATAATAATAATAATTACAGCCACGCTTCAATAGGTAACTTATATCTCTTTTAACTAGTTTCTGGTGTTTTTTGTCATCCAGCTTATAGTTTTTTTTTTTATTTATTTAATTAAAATTGCAAAAAAAGTAAGAACTTCGTTGTTGCCACGACAGACCGGATTAGCCAATTTGAAGCGAATATCCATACTCCGGGCGCCCCTGAAAGTGAACAATTTTCCCCTGGCATGTGCCAGTCCATTGGGACCAAGTCCGGGCCCTGTAGAAACAGGTGGAGAAGAGCTATGAAAGCTGCTCCGATCTTCTTTTAGTGTACGCCGACAATATGATCACCTCTACAGTGCTTGAATCCAAGTCCTCCGTCTATTCGAGGTTTGTTGTCCAGCTTCAGGTCATAATAGACAAGGCCGCCTCCCAGTCCACTCAGGCTTCCGTCAGTGTTCCCACACCCCCGTTTAAGGGTTGTCGTTTGCCACCTGTGGACACCGAAGTTTTCGCTGGTGATTATTTTGGGTGGCCCACTTTCAGAGACCTTTTCACCGCGATATACATCCACAACTCGCGTCTCACATCGGTGGAGAAGTTGTTCCACCTGTTAACCAAAACAAGTGGCGATGCGCACGCTATTGTTTCAAAAGCCCCGCTGACCAATAAAGGGTTTATCTCCGCGTGGCGAAGTCTCACCGACCGCTTCGAGAATCGGCGGTTATTAGTCAATAGCCAGTTGAAAATTATCTTCAACGTTCAGGCTGTCCCCCAAGAGTCTGGAGCCGCTCTGAAAGAGCTGCAATGCACAATCCAAAGTTACCTGACAGCCTTAGAGATGTCCTCTATTCAAGTCGAGACTCGGGATTGTCTCCTGGTGTTTCCATAAAGCTTCCCAAAATCACACTTTCAATGTCTCCCACAATCCATTCACAACAAGGCTGAAATTCCAACCTGAGTCATCATCCAACAGAGCGTCATCGTACTCTGGAGGCTATCGACGACATAAGGCCTAGCAGTTTAGGGCAATTTCCGCCAAGGTCGACACCTGCGAGCGTCCCAGCATGCAGACTCAATTCATACGAGCCCAGAGTGGCTCCAGCCCCAAGAGGGTGTTCCAGGGAGAACCATCCTGTTCGCTTTGTCCGCGCTTCGTTGAAATGGATGTAAATGGTCGCTCCGACTACATTAAGAGAAAGCAGCTTTGCCTGAATTGTTTTGCACGAGGGCACCAGCATCGGGATTACACTAGTGCCCATAGGTGCTCCACATGCCACAGCCGTGATCACACCCCTCTGCACCTCGGTAAGCCATTCGCGGCCGCTCCAAGTCCATCTGCGCCAGCCAGGCCTCGACCCGCGCCTACTCCAAGAGGAACGGGCGCCTCAGAGAATCACTCTGATCACACTTCGCTTCCGGTTCAAGAGCCTACTGGCCACAGCCCTCTTTAACATTTGCCATCTAGGGTGCGATTTCCAGGCGCGAGCCTTTATCGACTCTGATTTCGAGGCAACCTTTATTACGAAGAGGCTTTTCAACCTCGTTAAACTTTCATTCAAGACTATCCAGGTCCAAGTCTCTGGCTTAATCAAACCTTTGCCGCTCAGTTCATGAAACTTTGCCATTTTTCCATTCGATCGCCTTCCAGACCCGGGCTGCACTTAGAAACTGCAGCTTACGTTCTTCCGCAGTTGACCGGCAATCTGCATTCGTATCCAGTTCCAAGAGATATTCTTAAGGGACTTCCTGACGTCCCCCTTGCTCCCAATCGATGAGAGATTGATGAGAGCTCCCAAATCGATGTCTTGATAGGAGCCGACATTCTTCCGCCTATCCTCCTCGGCAACCCCAAGGCTATCATTTGCGGTTCGCTTCTCGGCCAGGAAACCATTTTTGGATGGGTGTTGACAGGCCAAATATCTCCAGCGGCCCCCCGCAGTATGTCCGCCTTCTCCCCGCGAGTTACCTGCGGCCTCGACGACTCGTTGGACCAATTTTGTCCAAACTACAAGAAGGGTCAATTGTGGAAAACACGTTGTGACGCTCCCCTTGCACGACCCCGAGGATAGTGGCTCCGAGCTCGTATCTTCACGATCCTTCGCCCTGGCACAGTCCCTGCGTAACGAGCAGCGCCTAAAAAGGGATCCTTCCCTAAAGGCCCGGTATGATGCTGTGATTCAAGAATACCTCGAGTTAGGTCACATGTCCGAGTTTTCTTCGGCGAGCAGTTCCGTCTCGTACTACCTTCCACATCATGCTGTTCTTAAGCCCGAAAACACAACCACTAAAGTGCGCTTCAACGCTTCTAGCCCTTCCGCAAACGGGACCAGTCTGAATGACATACTTTATGCTGGTCCGGTCTTACAGTCCGACCTCACGATTCAAATCCTAAAGTGGCTATACTTTAATTTTTTTTTCAACGTTGACATCGAGAAGATGTATCGGCAAATTTGGGTAGACCCCAAGCATACTCCTTTCCACCGTATTCTGTTTTGCAATTCCGATGGGGGGAAATCCGCGACTACGAATTGAAGACTTTTACCTTCGGAGTTAATTGTGCCCCGTTCCTAGCGATCCGTGTTCTGCAACAGCTCGCCGACGACGAAGAGTCGAGGTATCCGCAGGTGAGTCGGATTATCCGACAGTACATGAACGTCGATGACGTTCTTGCGGGGGCAGACTCCAAAACCGAAGCGCAAGTGGCCATCCGCAAGCTCCAGAAGCTCTTGGGTTCGGCAGGTTTCCACTTAGGAAATGGACATCCAAAAGTAAGTCGATTTTGGCTAACATCTAGAGTGACCATCTCATTTGCGCTGATTTCTTTGCTTTAAATCGACGTAGAGAGCACGGCTAAAACTCTCGGCGTGCGGTGGAAGGCGACGTCTGATAAGTTTTTCTTCATTCCGCCCGAATTGACCTCGGGATCGTCGTTCACAACACGTCAGGTCCTATCCCAAATTGCCAAACTTTTTAATCCAGCGGGCTGGCTTGCCCCCTTCATTGTCCGGGCGAAGATGTTCATACAGGACATTTGACTCCAGAATCTAGAATGGGACGATGCCCTTTCCCAGATTTTTGCCAAAGATGGGTTGACTTCCTGGAAAGTTATTCCGCTCTCGATCTGATCCGCATTCCCCGATGGGTCGCTTTCCGACCACATTTAAAAATCGAGCATCATGGGTTCTGCGACGCCTCGCAGAAGGCGTACGGCGCCGCCAATTACGTCCGAGTTAAGGCTGAGTCCGCGGTAGTGATGAGCAAGAACTCGGGTGGCCCCAGTAAAACCGGTGTCGCTCTCGAATTGTGTGGAGCCTTGTGGAGATGGTCAACGCCATTCTTCCGAAGTCTTTCATTCTTCCATGCCTGCGTGCCGCCCTGCACTTTTAGACTGACTCGACGATTGTTCTCGTCTGGTTGCATAAGCCGGCTTGTCACTAGACAGCGTTCGTGGCAAATCGGATGAATAAGATCACCCAGTTCACCGATGTGGAGAAATGGGCACATATCTGCTCCGAGCATAACTCGGCAGATCTCGCTAGCCGGGGGATAGCGCTTCAAGACCTTGCGGACAGCCAGCTGTAGTGGCATGGTCCTGCCTGGCTGCAAATGCTTCGCTGCGAGTGGCCCATTTAAGGATATGACTCCCCTGTGTCTAAACTCGAGAATCGAGCAGTCAAATTCCTTGTTGCGAAGGCTCCCCCTGAAGACATTCTTGAGCGTTTTTCTACACTCGACAAGGCGTTGCGAGTCCTCGCTTACGCTCGTCACTTTATCCAGCACTCGCGAAAGCTCATGTCTCCGTTTGAAGATCCCTTGACAGCTCCTGAAATTGCGTTTGTCGAGCGTCTCTTTATTTCCGTCACGCAACGCAGGCACTTCGTCCTTTAGATTGGCTGCTTAGACCAAAAACGGTCAGTGCCAGCATCCAGTCTTGCTCAGAGCCTGAACCCGTTTCTTTATTCCCAAGGGCTCATGTGAGCATGCGGCCGGGAATCAGTTGATGATCCGTCTGATCCGTTCCATGTTCTGAATCCCGAGGGTGAGGAATTTGATTAAGTCCGTCATATATTTGTGCAAGGTATACGTCATCCACAAAAATAAGTTACAATCGCACCTCATGGGAGACTAACCTAAAGAACGGACGTCCTTCTCGCGTCATTTCACATATACCGGTGTGGACTTTGCCGGTCCCTTAGACATTAAAAACTACACGGGACGAACCTGTCGCATTTCAAATGGGTATATGTTGGTATTCGTGTGCTTCTCCACTAAGGCCATCCATCTAGAGCCTATGTCCGACCTTACGACTGAGAAGTTTCTCGCCGCTTTTGCTCGATTCGTGTCACGAAGAGGATGCCCCCGTCAAGTTCAGTCAGACAACGGGATGACCTATGTGGGTGCGGCTGCCCTACTCTCGCGAGATTTTCTCCAAGCTCTATTGCCACCAGCAGCTGCTCTGGCAGTTCATTCCTTCGGAAGCCCCCCCATGGGAGGCTTGTCTGAGGCAGACGTTAAGAACTTCAAGACCACGCGAAAATACACGTTCGAAGAGCTGTCCACGCTTTTGGCTAGGATCGAAGCGCGCCTGAATTCGCGTCCGCTCGCACCAATGTCGGAAGAACCCGCTGACCTGTTGGCACTTACGCCTTTGCACTTTCTTGTTGGAGGGCCCCTCCCCGCCATGGTTGAACCCGAGATGAAGGGGGACACCATCCATTATAAACCACTGACAACACCTGAAGGCTCTTCATCAGCAATTTCGTCTGCGATGGAAGGAGGAGTACCTCAAAGTGGAATATGTAGCGAGCCCCTACAAGAAATCTCCGTGCCGGGGACATGCTGGTTGTCAAGGAAAACAACCTTCCGTCCAATGAGCGGCAATTAGGCAGAATAGACGAGGTGTTTCCAGGATCCGATGGCCATGTCCGTGTCGTCGACATCCGCACTGCGCGGGGACTCATCAAGCGTCCAATAGCGAAGGTCGTCCTTCATCCGATGGAAGCGTCTGCCTGCCCGCAATAACCAGTCGCCCCTCCACTTCAGTCTTTTAATTCATCGTTCCGATTCGTAGCTCCAATTCATATCCAACCCATCACACACGATGTCTCTACGTCCACGCAGCGCCATCGCATTGGAAAGCAGACGTACTCGAGGTATGCATTCCTACCGTTGCCGAGTATGCAGCGGGATCCATCCCAGCTAGCTTTTCGCTTTCGCCCCTCTTGCGTTCCCGCACTCGATCTCTCACAGCTTCCGCGCCCCAGAGCGCGGGCCTCGGGTTCGGATCGGAACTCCACCGTCGACCGATCTCCCGCTCTCTCTTTAGCGAAGTAAAGCGGGATTATTATTGCTATTTTTAGCGACAGAATTTCCCCCCTACAAACAATTTTTAATCAAAAAATTAAAAATAATTCTTATTCTTATTTTTCATTTTTATATATGCATAAGTTTAATCATAACTCTTATTTATACATTTTACTAGTAAAATAAAAATTACAATTTCAAATCATTTTTAATTATTATTTTGAAAATTTTAAAATAAATCTTACTTTTCAATTTTTAAAAATAAAAATTTTAATGAGTAAAATGAGTACAAATTAAAAATAAGAGTTAATTTGCAAATATATTTTTAATATAAATAAGGGTTATTTTAGTGCAAACGGATTACTATTACTATATATATTCTTGATCAGCATCACCAGCCGAGTCGATCTAGCCATGTCCGTCTGTCGGTCTGTACGTTGCTACGCAAACTATATGTATATATATTCTTGATCAGAATCATCAGCCGAGTCGACTTAGCCATGTTATTCCGTCCGTTGCTACGCAAACTATTCTCCATAAAGTATCTGAATGAAACTTTTATTAGCAGTGTTTTTAAATTCCAGTCTTATTGGGTCGGGATTGAACACAGGCCAATTCTGGAAAATTTATATGCGTCGGCCGCTTAGATAACTGAGCCATTACCGATATTAAATATGAACTGCATATCAGAAAAAATGTAAACAAGAATTCATTCTTGTTTGTTCTTTTTAATTGAATAAAAAGGGGGAAAACTGATAAAGCCAGAACAATAAATAAATTTTAAAAAGTTTCCGTGGATTTTGTGGGATTTGAACTCCGACCTCTCTTGCATAAAAACGATTGCCTCGCTCCGTATGCCGTATATTATGTAATTGACGTCGGGTGTCACATCTAATAGTTTTCACATTTTTTTTGTGAAAGAGAAAATAGATCGACTGTTGGCCAAAAAATGGCGCCAAAACTGCAGAAGTGAAAGATCGTGAGCAAGAAATGACAAAAATAACTAAATTGGATAACCAAACTTAGACAGAACTGATCCGAAATGTAATAATTTAATAAAAAGGAGGAAAAATAAATAAGAATCTAAACTAACAATGTAAAAAAATGCCTTGGATTTTGAGGAATTTGAACTCAGACCTTTCTTGCATAAAAAACGTTTGCCCAGCGCTGAGACCCCTATGCTATGCCCGGGAGCTAATTCGAGCGGCGATTTATTTTAAGAAGTATCGGAATAGTATCATATAGTATGTACCATTTCAAATTGCATTTAAATGTAAAGCACAATCGATTAGGTATCTCACAGTCGAGCCCACTCGATTGTAGCTTTCTTACTTGTTTTAAACACTTTTCGTCGATCTGAGTACTTGGCTTAAGGGGTTATATACTGTCTCGATTTTCAAAAAATCTACTTTTTTTTTGCATTTTCTAAAAGGACATATATTTGCCTGTTGTGAAAAAAAATGTATTAAGATTCAAGAAATATTTTTGAAATTACAGACAAAATTAGAAAGTCGCGCCGTGGGGTGTAGAGCAGTTTGTGAAACTTTAAACTTGTTTTTCTAAAAACTATGTTTTTCAAGTCGGTGAACAGTATTTCTCAAAAACCGCTGAACCGATTTTGCTCTAGTTTTAACAAAAGCTCAACAACTACATTTTGCTGTCCTTGATCGAAGCTTAAAAAAAATAATTGAATTTTGTATTGTAATCAACAAATAAAGACGATTTTTTCCCACTAAAATTAACTTTTTGTTTTAAAGCTGCCATATTGTCAAAAAGTGACTTTTTTTAATTCCTTCGACCAAAGACTAGATTCGTTCATACGCCAACAGAATCTATTTAACTTTTTGATTTTAGATGATTCTATCAATTGGTATCGTGTTCACTGCGGCACACTTTTTTTCAAGGACCTTTGGGGGATTAGCTGCAGGAGCCAAAAAAAAATATACTTTTACAAATAAAATATTTTTTTTAACTTTAAAACATGGGTGCTCAAAATTGCCTTACGGCAGTGCCCTTACCAACACAAACAAAAAAACTCACGCACACATGTATCGACGTCGTTTTATTACTACAAAATGAACACTGAGAAAAAAAAAGTTAAATTCAGAAATATAATAATTTTTTCGAATGATTTTGTCGCAAATTAAGCACTGTCTTTTACATTTAAAATTTATTGCGAAGTAATCACTTGTCAATGCATCACTCATTTTAACGACACGCCAAAGAAATCCAATGAAATGCACGCGTCGCTAGTCCACAATAAACTAAAATCAACCTTTAATCAAATTCTATCAAAAAAGTAATAACAAATAGTGTCAGTGCAGAGCCGAGAACAAGACAACAACACTTTGCATTGTGAGTTGAGGAGAAAAAAAAATTCAATGGAATTGTTGTTGGCTTGGCTCGATACGCACAGCGACACAAAGAGGAGAAAAAAAGTTCTATGGAATTGTTGTTGGCTTGTTGTTGAAAAGTATGGCGAGTGCCGCTCCGTATGCTAAGTGTCAAAACAAAAACAAATGTGCCCGCGTGCCATATCACTGAGCACCCCTGCTTTAAAAGATGTGCAAAATTATAGCAAAACTTTTACTCCAATTAATAAATATTTATTTAATAAAAATCCCAAAAAACTGAATTTTTCCGACCTGCTGACTGTATATAACCCCTTAAATCAATCAGAAAATGAAAAATGTAAAATGTGTAACATAAATGAATTATTTTTTCATGTTTAGCAAAATGGATAAATTTTCAACGATCCAATTGCAGACTGCAAGGATATACAAAGTTTGGCTTACCGAAGTTAGATTCCTTTCTTGTTTTATATTTATATGTGCTAACAAAATATTCACTGTATTTCAGCTAACAATGAACGATTTTAGTGTACATAGGATAATTGGTCGCGGGGGTTTTGGAGAAGTGTACGGATGCCGAAAAGCAGACACCGGAAAAATGTACGCAATGAAATGCTTAGACAAAAAGAGGATTAAAATGAAGCAAGGTGAAATGTTGGCATTAAACGAAAGGAACATGCTACAAGCAGTCAGCACTGGAGTAAGAAGATGTATTATTTTTTATTGTATTTAAATAATCATATAATTTCTTTAGATTGATTGCCCCTTTATAGTTTGTATGACATATGCTTTTCATACACCGGATAAACTGTGTTTTATATTAGACTTAATGAACGGTGGTGACTTGCACTATCATTTATCTCAACATGGTATTTTTAGTGAGGACGAAATGAAATTTTATGCAGCGGAGGTAAGATGAATTCCTAACTTGGTTGTTTTTATAACAATAATTTAAAATATTTTTTAGGTAATATTGGGTTTGGAGCATATGCATAAACGTTGCATTGTGTACCGTGATCTTAAACCGGCCAATATATTGCTCGATGAAAACGGACATATAAGAATTTCTGATTTGGGATTGGCTTGCGACTTTTCAAGAAAGAAACCTCATGCTTCAGTGGGAACTCACGGATACATGGCACCAGAAGTGTTATCAAAAGGAACATCATATGATTCTTGTGCTGATTGGTTCAGCTTCGGATGCATGTTATATAAATTACTTAAAGGCCATTCTCCATTTCGTCAACATAAAACAAAGGATAAACATGAAATTGACAAAATGACACTAACTATGGTATGTTTGATACTCACATTGATTATAATGTATAAAACATTATATCGCTGGATGATATTGTATAAAACAAATCACCTTAAAATTTTAAATATATATTTTATCTTATCATTTTATAATAATATTGAAGTCTTTCGCGATCTTTAAAAGATCGTACAAAACATAACCAGGATATTTCCAAGATTTTACCCTATTTGGAGGTGCTATATTGCAGGTGGTGTTACAAGGGGGTGACCCAAACAAAGTTGCTAAAGACACAGTTTCAAATTGAATTGATGGCAGAACATAATATGTAATTATACACGTCAAAAACGTGAAGCAACATTTTCAGTTCTGTATTCGAGCCGTGGTTGTGCAATTTTTTCATACTACGAACGAACCTTGTGGAGTTGCGAGTGACTTATAAATTGGTGCTTTGAAGATGGCGTTATATTGGTTTGGTTTTGGGTATTAATTAAATGTGGAAGCTTTTTAGGATTTGCTGGCCAATATGTGGGGTTACCAGGGGAAACATGGTTCACTTTTATGATGGCACTATATTATTTTATATGGAACTTATAATTTCCATCCTTTGGAGGTCATGAGTTGTATGCCTGGCATTGCACTTTTATGCTGCTATAAAACGATCCCCAAGTGAGTTGTTCAAATTCATGACTGTCCGTTTCTACCAGCAGCATAACGGCAAAGTGATTTAGATGCAGGAATTGAGTTATTTCAAGTTTATGTCGGAAAACGCCATTGAAATTCCACATGGATATTCGTAGCTTTTCTATTTATAAGTCGTCACGCCGTTTAAGTGATATTGCTCGTCGAGTGCAGCTATTCGGTTTTTGAGTTCTCAAATTCTCTTGATCTCTCTCTGTACATAATTACTCTCCCGTTCTCCCTCTTTACGCTCAACGTATTCTCAACAGTGGTCTATTAAGTAAAAATTACATTATTTAATATTGTCTGTACTAGACTTCTGCATGAATGCATCCATAACGGCAAATGAATCACTTATTCTAAAAGTGGGCACACTTTTTTTTCTGCACAGTATAATTGGGTGTGAGTGAATAGGGTAATATTGCCTGTATTGACAGACTGTGTATTCACTTTCTCCATAGTTGCACAAGTTTTGATGAGTTCAGCAAAATTGGTGTGCAGTCAAGGCACTGTACAGTGTTTTGGTGTGCAGTTGACTTACTGTACAGTGAATGAAACTTCATGACATATGTCATACGCCAGAAAAATATGTGAAACATTGGTTTATATTTTCCTATAAAAATGTATTTATTATAAAATAAAGAGCTTAACAGTTAGGTATATTTTAAATAAAAATAGTTATAATAAATGTTTTATGTTATAATACATTCTATATTTAAGTTGTTAACATTTGAATGAAGAAACATTATTTTGTTTACCATGTCTTCAGTGGTGGCTA